>CACVKI010139849.1:0-25246 GCA_902732785.1 Trichogramma evanescens | reverse complement strand
GTTATATACCCCCTCCACCGTCAATTGGGCATACGCAGTAATCTACTTGCATGTTATTGAAAATAAACTGAAATTGCAATGAAAATGTCTATGTTATAAGACATGAGCGGAGAAATATTCGCACAATAGAGAAATGTACCTCTGAACTCACACCGATAAGGTACATAAAGGTACAACACACAATATTAAAAATGAAGCTTTATTAGTTATTGGAGCGCCAGGTGGTAATAAAATAACTACATCAATTGCGCCGATAATTTTTCAAAACATACCTGTGCCTTTCTTTTATTTTTATTATCGATATTATTTTTCCTTTTTTTTTCATCTTAAAAAAGTGATAGCTTGATTATGTCGTCGAAATGAACGTGTTGTGATTGGACGTTGGTGTTGAGCAGATGGCGTGCGATGCATCGAGCGCGAGATTTCGAATAATTTTTGATAACGTGATAGACGCGTGCAGCATGCTGGAAGGTGCTAGTAATTGAAAAAAAGAGCAAGTTGGTGAAAAAAAAAAAACAATTTCGTAACTTTTCAGCCTCGATTTTCAATACATCAGATGGCAGCGGTGCATCTTCTTTTTTCCTCGTTTCACATCGTTTCTTCTCTCTTTCTCTCGGCTATCTCGGTCGTCGGCTTCGGAAATTAAATATTAAACAGTTGCTCGCTCGCGCAAAACTTTTAATATTATTATACTTTTTATCTACCGGCTCTATCGGCTCGTCAGTGCAGTATGATTCTTCGGCCAGCAGCAGCAGCAGCCCCTCGTAATATTCTCCGCGTCACGAGAAAGAAAATCGTGCGATAAATACCTCGTAATATACTTTTGGCAACTGGTTTACCCCGAGCTTTAGAAAAAAAAATCGATTCCTCTTCTCTCTCTCTCTCTCTGCGCGCGATGCAGCCATATGCGCCGTCCTAACAAGCCGATAAATCAAAAACACGTCCGTCTCTGCCTATATACGATGATTCAAATTTTGAAGAAACTCAATAAAGAATTTAAAATAACGTTCAATTCTGGCAAGGATAAATCACTTACTTATATCGGTATGCAAATCAAGTCTGGGCCTGATGGTATCTCTATAAATCAATCAAGATATGCAGAAAGAATCTTGCAACGCTACAAATTCACAAATTTGAATCCAGCTAATACACCTATGGAACGAGGTATGTGTGCAGATGCAGATAAGTTCGTAAACAATAAGCCATTAGATTAATCATATCCTTATAGAGAGGTTGTTGGTAGCTTGTTATACCTTGCTACGGTCTCTCGTCCTGACATTAATTTTTGTGTCAACTATTTAAGTCGATTCAACAATAAGCCTATGGTCATTCATTGGAAGATGATAAAACGAGTACTGCAGTATGTAAAAGGAACTCTACACTATGGGATTCACTTTAATGGTAACAGAGAACTTATTGCATATTGTGATTCTGATTTTGGCGGAGACGAAGTCACTGGAAAATCTACAACTGGTGTCATTGTGCTGAGAGGAGGACCGTTAGTATGGATCACTAAGAAGCAACCTCTTGTAGCAAACTCTACTGCTGAAGCAGAGTATCGAGCTGCAGTTGCTGCCTTGGATGAGATTTCCTGGATTCGTCGTCTCGCTCATGAACTTCAACACCTGGACTTGGATAAACCTACTCCACTTTCCATTGATAATAGGTCAGCAATACACATGCTTGAAAATACTCATGAGGGTAAGGTAACGAAAGGAAAAAAACATATTGAAATTTCAAGGAAGTTTATTCAGCAACATATTGGCACAACAGTAAATTTGAAGTCCATCAGAAGTGAGGATCAATTGGCTGATTTTTTGACAAAGCCTCTTTCCAGGAAATTATTTGAAAACTTAATATTTAAAATAATTAAGGAGGAGTGTTAAGTTTAATTATTTTTGTTTCCTGTAGAGGGCATTGTTTGTTGGTTAGTCGAGAAAAGGAAAAGAGACGTTTTTCTCTAGCCAGCACTCGACTGACTGATTTTGGCCAAGCCACGTCATGCTATAAGTTTTTGTACCAATTATATTCATTAAAGTAACAGAAAAATACCCATCAAAATTGTTATAGTTAATGCATTTCCTCAGGTTTTTAGGACCCCAACGCCCAATCACTATTTTAGCCTCGAATTTTTCCAATGATTTACAGAGTTGCTCTTATGCATTCAGTACGAACGATTTTCCTCTCGATGACGTGCACGTCGACGTCTTGCGCGAACTTCTATACCGCCACTGCTGCTGCTGTAGCTGGTGCGCGAGCATATCTCGATTAATGAACACGGAGAATTGCGGAGCACGCGTAAGCTCCGTGCGCTTGATCGTATTATCTGCATAGAGAAGCTTTTGATGAAACTATAAGCAATTTCTCCCGCTCGTTATACATGCGATCTCTCTATTCTTCTCTCGCTCCCTTCTCTCCCTCGAGCGATTCAGTTCAGCTGCACTCACCTTGATATATATTTTGCACGGAAATTGAGTTATAACGCTGGAATTAAATTGATATAATGAATTTAATTTAAAAAATCGTTGTCCCGTCTCGAAGCGTTGCGCAGCAGCAGCAGCAGCAGCAGCAGCAATTATAATCGTTGAAAATGTCTAAACCACCGCGCGAGCGCGCGGTCGTGTATCGAACAACATTATCGCCGCTGGTGTGTGTGCGTTCGTACGTTATGCATTTGAATCGCACAAGCAATTTCATTTTTCATCTGCGTATTGTGGCTATGATGCATGTACAAACACTCGCGTCTACACGTACTTACTACGTGCGTGGAATACGTCATTTTGGAAGTATTACAGAGGCAGAGCTATTCGTATAGGATTCGATGGAACTGCATAACATTTTAATGGCGTGTGTATGTATGAATCTATTAGAAAAGTATTGCGCTATAATATTTCGCTCGAAAAACTCGAATGCGAAATTAAAAATTGACCGAGAGACGTGGAATGCGTCGGTAAGCAGGTCACAAGGATCGCTGCCCCTGCGATACGTATTATATATTATATTATATGTAGAAGTTGCCTCCTCTGCTATACACGGGAGATCGTGCGGCTGCTACTGCTTTTATATTAAAATTCAATTTTCATCCGACTTGTCGTTGGCACAGACTTGAATGTACGGCAAAATTAAATTAAATCGAGCTTTTTTCGAATTAGTACCCTCCGGTCCGTGACCGTTATAATGTATATGCATTATAACGTTGCGTAATTATGATCCAAGCTTTCTTGTGGGTGTAAGGCTTGATTCGCGTACACACAGGCGCGTGGGCGTAATTTCCAATGACTAAATCGAGAATACCCATTATCAGAGAGCTCATCGTAGCGAAACGATAACAAACCCCGGCGCAATGTAGTTGTCGCATATTTTTTTCTTCTCCTTTTCGATGGACGTATAGAAAGCGTAATTGATTACATATAAGACAAACATCATTTACGTAAGCGCCTGCTGCAACGAGACGTCGATAACACGACGTCGTGAAAGTGACTCGCGACAAAGTACAGGACTGCCTGCGCTGTGTGTGTGTATGCGAGCGCAAGAGATCGCAAATTCAGGCGTGGTCGACGTGCAGCTACGCGTGTGTCGCACCGATAGGTTTATATAGGTATATGTGTGCGCGTTGCAGTCATGGCTCCACGTCCATGCATCGCGTGCGTATACACGAGCCGATGTTGGAAGGGGTAAAAGTCGAGCTTTGTGCAGCATTGACGTCGATACACCATTGTTACATGCTTTCTCAGGTGTGAACGATATCGTTTTCTCCGATCCGAAGTGTCGCGAGCGATATCGCAATTTAATACCGAGGCGCCTATGCTATCCGTATAAATATTTTTTAATAGACTGTAAGCATAATACAGCTGTCGATGATCGATATTATATTAACTTAGAAATTCCTTCGAGTGTGATTTAGCGCTTTGCGTATGGAAGGCGATCAAAACTTTGTAATGAATCGTATCACGTATGCGCACACGTGCAGATAGTTTATATTATTATACCTTGACGAGGAATCACGATGAGTATCTACTTTGTTATGTAACTGACGCATCGCCGCGGGTGGAGGTCAAGGTTGAAACACGCACGCGGCAGAAACGCGAATAATAACGGTGGGACCCCAAAGTGAAATTACTTTCGCTCGAGGTTCATTTAATTGTGCAAAATGATCCGTCCATTTTTTATCTCAAGATCGTGATAAATATTGAAAATCTTCGACTTAACATTCGTTGTTCGAAAGTGCGCTCTTGGCATGCATAAACGTTCGTTTTTTGAAGGGAAATACCCCGGCTTATTATCGGTGAGGTATTAAACTCTGCGGTTACCGTCGCGCGCGTTGACATTTTTCATATTTTTTAATGTAAGTGCGAGCAAACAGGACGACCAAGCCGCTTTGATTGAATTGCTATTTTCTATTATATTGGCTCGTTGAAAGGTAAAATGCAAACGTTGTGGTTAGCGGTTAACTGATTTATACACATCAAATGATCCATCAATCATCTTGAAATAATTTTAAAATAAGTAGTTTCTACCGTTGGAGTAAAAAGTTCTAATTAAACGAGTCGAGCTATTAGCTCGAGGTATAGTAATTAAAAATGAAAAATAGAAGGTGATTTCAGCCAAGCTGCTGCACATCCTCTTTTTTATCCACTATCAATTTAGACCACTCGGAGTCGAGTCGAGCTAGAGAGAGTATGAAACTACGGGCTCTTTGGACGAAAAAATGATATTACACAGAAATGGACTTTGCAAACTTCGCGCAGAATAGAAGGGCCGTCATAGAGAGGGAAGGAAATCTCCTTTTTCCGTCGTTTTACATGTGAACGTGTATAAACGAGTTTTCGAGATTCAATTATATTCGATGAAAGTCGCGTGACATTGTTGTTTTATCTTGAAAAAACAAAAATTGTCCCATTATTTTCCATTGCATTGTGTTTTTCAAGATTTTTCAACGTTACTAAGCAATCTCTCTTCCTGTTACAGATTTGGTACACTGTACGAACGAGCCGAACGTGTCGATTCCACAACTTGCAAATTTGCTAATCGAGCGGTCGCAAAATACAAACTGGACGGTGGTCTTCAAAGCACTCATCACAGCGCATCACCTTATGTGTTACGGAAATGAAGTGAGTATATACATTCTAGTTCCTCTTTCTTTCTCTCTTTCTTTCTTTTTTTTTCATTCAAAACAACTTCCTCTCCCGATATGATCGCCCGAGGTTATTAAACTCGATAAAAGCGACAAAAAAGCTTCCTTCTACCGTTTCACGGTCGTCAGATATGCGCGCAAACTCGAGTTTTACGAAAGACTATGCGTGCATAGTTTAATTTGAAGCTACTTCGTAAACTTGACATTGAATTCCGAGTAAAGGTTTTAAAAATAGAGCACGCGTCGACGACACATATTTGCCACCTATGCATTTGAAAGTGCCTAATGGTCAATATTTACTCTTTGTTACACACCGAGCGTTAGGAATCTTTTGCCAATTGTTTTGTAAGGCATCAAAGTATAGAAACAATAACAATACAGAGTTCATTTTTAATTTAAAATATCGTCAAAATGATTGACTGCTTCGAAACTTAATTATAAACCTAATTACGGAGTTCAAAGTTAAAAATCAAGTAGCGCTTTACAAACGTATACTTACTTTACATATCAACTCTTTTCATCAAGAATCAGAGCTTAGTGAATTTTTCTTTATTTTACAGCGATTTACGCAGTACCTCGCTTCGAGCAACAGTACGTTTCAACTCAGTAATTTTCTGGACAAAAGCGGCGTGCAAGGTAAACTTCCCTCTTGTCATTTCTAAATTTTTTTAAGTCTATTATAAAAATGCGAGAAAAATGGGAAAGATCACCCCATCAATGATTGAATAAAACTAATTAACTGGTTATTGGAAAGTATTTGTCATTTATAAAATAATTACTGGAATTAATATATCTAACAACTTTTAATTTAATAAAAGTAGAGATGAAGTACTTTGTGTGGATTAATAATTGACACATTTAAAATAAAAACATAAGCGAGTGTACGTCGATGTTCTTTGATCAAGGAAATACCGAAGTTGGGCTAAAATTAATTTTTTGAACACCTTTTGTGAGATTTCCACTGAATACTTTTTTACAAAGCTACGTGGAAATCTCATAAAACACTTGTTTGAAAATTTTCATTTTGATTCTGCTATAGTATTTACTTCAATAAGAGTAATTATTAATAACGACTAACTCTGTTTCATGAGATATGTCATAACGCAACTGTGTTTTTAATTAAAACAAAATAAATGTTTTCGTTTATTGACCTGAAAGTTTTGCATAAATACATGCTCGCGATTAAATTTATGATGTATGGCTTGCACACAAACTGCACGAATATTAATGGCATGAACTTTGATTTAACTAACAGTTTGAGCATCACTAACCAAATAATATTCTTATTTCAATCGACTAATTGCTCCTCTAATACCATATGTGGCAACTTTGCCGCAAGTAAATGGGTGTACATTTCGAGCATCTTCATGATGCTGTTTGATCTATCATTTGGGCTATTTCTTGGAAAATAAACTAACATGAAAACTTTCTCTCTTTTGGTAAAGCTGGTGGACCAGGAGCACGCATTGGTAAGTGCTAAAGACCCGTTTGAATCCTTTACTAATTTTAACAACCTCGCATGAGAATTATTGTTTTCTATTGTATTTTGCTTAGGTGTAATTTTAGTAAATTTAAATATAGCAAGTAGATAGTAATAATCGTTTGAGTTGTTTTGAACTGAATGTGGTTTAAAAACGCACTCTTTCACAGTGTTGAATAATTATGAGTCAATTACGAAACTAATTCGGATATTTTTCCATAGGCTATGACATGTCACCTTTCATCAGGAGGTACGCGAAATATTTGAACGAGAAAGCTCTATCTTACCGAACAGTGGCATTCGATTTTTGCAAAGTGAAAAGAGGGTGAGTTTCTTTTATTAAATATATTATTTATCGATCAGCGATGATTAATAAACAATAATTCTTAAATCTATTACAGGAAAGAGGATGGTACTCTGCGCACAATGAACGCCGAAAAATTGTTGAAAACGTTGCCGGTGCTACAGGCTCAACTCGATTCGCTGCTCGAATTCGACTGCTCGTCCAATGATCTTACTAATGGTGTTATCAATATGACATTCATGTTGCTCTTCCGAGATCTCATCCGATTATTCGCCTGTTATAACGATGGAATTATTAATTTATTAGGTACGTACGCAATTTTCTTTTAAAATTGTAAAATATTAAAAAAAAAAATAGATTGTAATTTTTAATTCATGATTCGTTTCAGAAAAATACTTTGATATGAACAAGAAACAATGCCGAGATGCTTTAGATTTATACAAAAAATTCCTCATCAGAATGGACAAAGTTGGAGAATTCCTGAAAGTGGCAGAGGTCAGTACGATTTATGAAATTTTCATGATTAAAATTCATGAGCTTTAAATTGAATTTTCATTTCGCAGAACGTTGGCATCGACAAAGGAGACATTCCAGATCTCACAAAGGTATAGTAATTACTGAGTTAATTTATTCACGATCGGCTTTGATTATTAAATATTAATTCATTTTACTTTTTTGCAGGCCCCGAGTAGTTTACTAGATGCTCTGGAACAACATCTTGCTTCATTGGAAGGTCGAAAAGGTTCTTTAGCCAACACGCCAACTCAATCGGCAAGGTACATACGCTGAATTAATTTATCGAGCGTCAGTGGGAAGATAGTTTGATTAACATCTTATATTGACTAACATTTTTCATAATTCTAATAATGCTGATGAAAATAATGGAAACCCGGTTCCGATAATTTTTCTCTTCCCACTGCTATTCTTGAATGTGATAGATGTCTCGAATAATTGAATGTTTAACGACGGATTACTGCCATTTATAAATCTTTTCAACAAATCTTCATGTTTCGGTGATATGATAACTGGGTATTTATAATTTGGCATGTACGTGGATTAAGTTTGCTTTACCCAAATACTTTAAATGAATATTTTTGAATGATTTTTTCAATTGGGATTGCTTTTAAAAGAAATATTTGAAAAATCAATATTGCAAATGAATTCGAGAACGTACATACTTTCAACATAATCCTCTTAACCATATTTTTTCCGAAAGCATTCCTCACGTTGGTCATTTCATTTGCACCTAAACCTAACGACATTCATTACGTATCATTTATTAACATTTTATTTTTGTTTTTAACAATACAAAACACTGTATAAACTTCAAACCAATCAGTTTTTATTACAGTACAATTTACTTGGAAATTTTTTCAGAATAATTTATAAATTATTTAGAGTTTTTAGTAATTTTTTACACTTGTTTTAGTTATTTACACATATTTTTTTGTAAATAGAAACTATTATTTCATTTATTAACTTGTAGTATTGCGTACATGTGATTAAAACTTGTTTGAACTCGTAGGAGAATGTTTATACATAAATGAAAAATATGATTGTCGTAATCCACCTGAACTTTGTCCTATGAATAATCAATGCAATGCTTGAAATTTATTTTGCACCGTTGCTACTAATTTTATATTAATTATTTATTTTGAAGCATTACGCGTTATTAATAATGTACATAATTAACGCATGTGAGTTGATGTAAAATTATATACCGAGATAATGTACTTGTGAGTTAAATAAGTAATTACTTCGTGTGATAATTACAAACTGGAAAATGCATTTTGTGACTAGTTCATCATAAATTCGATTTGTGATGAAGCAAAAAATAGTGAAAGATTTTTTCCACGTCTTTTACGTTGATCTTGAAAAACACACTTTTACTAACACACATATTATTAGAACTAGCTCACGATGCATAACGACTTTATTCGTAGACTGTTGAAAAAGCTAAATAATTGAACTGAATGAACTAATCACTAACACTTGATACATAAACAACAGTTATATTTACTACACAGTTTTTCTTTTTTGTCTTTCCCTTTTTTTTTGGTCACGACAAACGCCAATTTCCTACCACGGCATCAAAATCATCTCCATTTTCATTGTATAACATAATCATTTGGTCCGCCCATCTCTCTTTCTCTCTCTATCACTTCGAATTTCCCAAACAAAACACCCAAAGCAGCAATAGAACAAATGTTAAGTCCGGAGTGTCCGCCCTATCTTCCACCAGTACCGCCTTTGGAACGGCTGCTAGCAACCAACGGCTCGAGAGCACAGGCAACGGCCACATAGACGAGGCTCTGAGGCAACAGGTCCTTGCAGAAGAGGAAGCAGCTATGAACCAGTACAAGGTTCGTGTTAATTTATTAATTCGCTCCGTTTTAATAAGAGAAAAAGGTGTTTGATAAAAATGTCTCTTTAATTCAGGCCAAAGTTCAATCTCCAACGGGTGGACCCAGCACGAATCCATTTTTGATGAGCTCTCCAACCACCGCTCAGCCCATTGTTGATCTTTTTGGTGGCGGAGCACCTGCTCCGGATCAGGTGAAAAATTCGAGAATCTTGGTTTATTATGATTTTCATAATACGTTGCTGTTTATTTTGATTTTTTTGTAATGAAATATCGTTGAATGAATTAACAGAAAGCATCGGATGACTTATTACAGTTGGCTGGAAATCCGTTCGCTGACATGTTTGGTGCTCCAGCACCGCAGGCGGTTACAGCACAACCCGTCCCAGTGCAGAACAATATGTGGATGACCAATGGTAATGGTAAATACAGGAAATCATTTCATTTTTATTTGGTTTATTCATCACTTCACAGTTTTTGAAAAAAAAGCTCATCAGTTCGCTATTAATTTTAGATAACACAAAAAACGAACTGACGGCGCTGTAGAATTGATTTTTATTATTGTTAAGTTTCTCATACTTTTAGTTTGATCATGCACACGTCATTTTTGATTTTGTAGGTTTCACGACGGCACCACCAGCTACTAATAACTTTGTTACAGATAATAACTTCACTTCGGTCTTTGGAAATCAAGACCAGCAAGCGGGTAAGTCGTCTTTTGAAAGAAACATGTCATTTGGCGATGTATCTGGTTTTTCTCTATTTCTTTCTATTATAATTTTTACACCCTATAGCAAGATTTTAGTTGTGTTCGATTTAATGCTCAGCCTATATACAAAAATTATGATTTTTCATACAAGGGATTATACTACATGATTAACTCATGTGGGGAAATGAATTTACAAATCTGCAAACAAACTAATTCTCCATTACTTGTATTTATAATCTGGTTATTGGTTTTATTTTTTTCTCTCACCACTGCCCTATATCACACGTTCGCGCAGGTACATGCAAAACATGGAAATGCTATACACGTTGTAAATCAAATTTTTTCTTAGTTCATAACAGCCGTATGTGGTTTTGGCATTTAGTGTAGTCCATAGTTTGCTTGTATCTGTACATTCTTGAACTGCACCTACTGTTCTTTTATATACTTTTCATCCAGAGAACTTTTCACTAATATTATTTTAGTTGCATGACTGGTTTTATATTCATATTTAAATGTAATCAATCCGAATGTATAATAGTCATAAAAACTTTGGCCGATCGATTTTCGATAGCACACATATTAAAGCATCGATTGAACACGATGAAATCACTTATTCTAAACATCGCCAAGTCCGAAATTTTTTATACCAAATTATACAAATTTAATGATCATTTAGTGAAAAGTTGTTTGATTCTTTAACACACAACTATATGTTGTTCACGCGGGGTTCAAACTTGTAACAAACTAACGTTTTTTCTTTGTCTTTTTTTCTCCCTCCTTTTCATCCTTGCGCCTGTGGTACTGGTTGTTTCGCCACAAAACGCTCAATATTTTTCTCTATTGGTACTCATCAACGTTACAAATACACATCGAATTCCATACGTCATCGCGATACAACGACTACTCGCCGTCACAATAACAATGAAAAAAAAATCGGAATCTGCGTTTACTCTTTTTATTCTTAATGATGATGATACGATGGTGATGATGATTATGACGATGACGACGATGATGATGATGAAAAATCAACCAAAAAAAACGTGAAATGTGCACAATGGTCAATTTTATTCGCAAGCTGCTGTCCCAGGAGCTGGCATCATACCGAATCCTTTCGCTTCCGATTTTCCGCCACCACCCTCGGTCCCCCAAGCTGTCTCGGCCTTTCACGAACAACAACAACAGCAACAAAATCACCATCAACATCCGCCAGCGCGACCACAACAGCCACATCCAGCACATCTTCGGGCACAGCCATCGCCACAGCCACCGCAACAACAGATCCCTCGCGTGGACGAGCTCGGTGGAGCAGCGTCAGCGACTGGAGACCTGTTCAGTGCCGATAATACCACGACTAACCCGGTGCCGGTGGTGGCCGATCTCTTCGGAGCCGACGCGGCATTGCCCGAGGACGTGCCTAAGCTCGCCGTGGCCACGGTCACTGCTGCGCCGCCCCCTAGACCGCCACCACCCGGTTCCACTCCTCGCACGGCTTCTCCCACACCTCCTAAATCGGCACTGGACGATCTCAACGATACCATATTGGCGGCACTGGGCGGGTCTCCTCAGCGAGCAACACCGTTAGCACAACAACAGCAGCAGCAGCAGCAACAGCAACATCAACAACAGCCACAGACGCAGCAGCAACAACAGCAAACAGCAGTGGGAGCAACGATACAACAGCTGCAGCAGCAGCAGCAGACATTCGCAGCTTTTGACGATATGATGCAGCATCAGCAACCGATGATGATGCCCTTTGGTTACGGAGTTGCTCCCTCCCAAGCCCAACCTCCCATGGGATACGGATCCCCGGCTAAGCAGCCGATGCCAGGTGATGGGACTATCCCCGCTTTAAGCAATCAGAGAAATCAGACGTCAAGCTTGTTAATATTACATTTTTTTCAAAGAAACTTTTTAATTTTTTAATATTTTTTTTTCAATTTTCATTCAACGAATTGCGTTGAAATTTTTTACATATTACTTTCATTATATATCGTTTACGTTGAGAAGTTGTTCATTTTGCTAAATTTTCTTTCCAATTTTCAGTATACGATCGTTTCTCGATTTTATCTGTTCTTTTTTAATGACTATATAAAATGTGACAATTCGTTCTAGAGTGCGATTGACGTGAGAGTGAGATTATAATTTTGTGGGTAGTTATTGCTGTTGTCGATTAGGCTGATTTATATATTCTTAAATTATCTTTGTTCTTGAACTAATTTTTGTGTATTACTCAAAAATCTCTATTTACGAAATTTCATTAACGAGTCACAAAACACTCGAGACGCGCAATAAGTTTTTTCTTTCATTCGTAATATTGTTGCATGAGTCTTTATATTGTAGTAAATTTTCAAATATCTATATCTATCGAGAGAATGGATTCGTCTGTCTGCCGAAATAATAATATCATGCTGTAGAGCAACGTTGAATTAACTATATATCGATTGAAATTTGCGCTTAGTTCGCTTAAAATAGTTTATAAGCGTTATCATAATCAAGCATAACTTTTCATTCATCAGAAAACTGTCATTCAATTATCCAGATGAGAACTATTTGTGGCGAACTACAGAGATCGATTATCTTATCGTGTTACATTTTGCTTTTTTCTTTGGTATGATAAAATAGGAATAAGTGATTTTATGTTATCGTCTAATTTTTTTTACATTAGCAATATTATTTACTGGCTCCGACGAAAGACGAACGCAAAAAAGAAAATGAACGTCCGATCCGAAAAAAGTATGAAAAAGGAGAAATTTAAAATATTGATAACCGACCAGCTTAGCACCGTATTAGTGACGACTATTACCATTGAATTACCAATATAATTTGTTACCTCCCTCATCCAAATGATAGAACACACGATTACTTTTGAAGGATTGCACCGTATGATCATCCATTTTTCCATTAAAATACGCATTTGCTAAATCAAATTGTAGATCGCATGACGAGTCACCAGTAAAAATAAACTCATTCATTTAACTACGCAGCTAACGCAGCGAGTGCCAAAACGAGATAAAAATCGTTAACTGTATACGTTATAAAAAATGACGTTGCGATAAAAAAAATTGTTAGCGTGTAACAAAAAAGAGAAAATTACCTAAAACCCTCCTGTGAACTCCCCATTAACTACGCATGACCCACGAGACAGATTAAGATTTTGGTTTTTGTTTCGTTGATTATCTACCACTAGCACAGAACAAATCGCTTTGGAACGCTTTCTCTGTCTTTTTAGTTTTTGGTTTTTACAAGCTTACGGCTTTGCTTCAACGTGTGGCTTTCTCTGCACAACATAACAACCGACTTGACAGCTCAGCTCTCTCTGCGTGCTTATAACATTTTGCTTTTGTATGATATAGTATTATGTTCTTCTGCACACACATGATGTATACATTATTATATTTATGTTGTATCTTGATCCCGTTGTAACCTCCCTCACGATCTTCCTTCTGCACAATTTTACGATTTAGTTTATTGGTTTTACGCTTGTTTCGTTTCTTTTTTTCTTTTTCCGCACTGTACGTTACGTGTATCTCCTCGACACCCACAACCATCGCTAAAAAACAAACAATAGGTATTGACGGTTATGGTCCGATCCTCATACCCCTGAGTTCAGTCGTGTCTGCAGCTAGTCACGTTTCAGCCGTAGCTGGTCAGTTGGCCAATAACGCCGGGGGTGCGGCAGCCGCACCGGGCAAGGTCCTCACCGGCGACCTCGACAGCAGCCTCGCCAGTCTAGCTGAAAATCTGACCATCAACAAGAGCGCCCAGCAGCAAGTCAAGTAGGCGACTTTTTAATTGTTTCTTTTTACGTTCATGATTCTTTAAGAACAACTGAGTTATTGGCTTTTTTTAAAGGGGCATGCAATGGAACTCACCAAAAAATACCGCCAAAGCTGGCGGACCAGCTGGGGGATGGACTCCGCAACCGATGGCCGCGACGACCGGAGCTGGTTATCGTCCTATGGTGAGTTTTCGTTCGTATAAGGGCGCCGAATGCCTTTAGGTTACTAATAATAACCAAGCTTTGATTGAATAAGCCAAGAATTTTTAAAGCACGTTTTCTCATATAATATTATTGATGTTCAGATTTTTTATTATCGCATAATGCACAATATCCATATGTATTTTAGAAAGGAGCCGATAGACGATGCAGATTTTTGCTTAGTCTTTAGATGGTTTTCATTACAGCTATACATTTTTCGCTGCTATATTTTCATATAGATTTTCATATAGATTTTCATATAGATTTTTTTATCGATTTTTCAAGCCTTTAAAAAGTTATTAATGTTACTTACATATTACCGTTACATACTGACCTTTTTAACGAGCTTCTTGGCATTTTTTTATCAAATCGCTATACCAAATAATTTCCGTTCCAACCACGTTATTGGAGATTTCATATCATCTATACGAATGCGAGTCGACGAAAAATTCATTTGAGCAAGATGAAAGAGGGGAGGAAAAAAAATTCAATCTCCAGTAACGTGTAAAATTAGCGAATATTTGCATGCATAGAGCATACGGCATGTTACCGGCTGTTACAGGGACAAGGAATGACGCAAATGCCCGCTGCCACGACTATGGGCTTCCCAAGCCAACCGCTGGTGAGTTTTTATCAATTTCCCCGCTACGAGAAACCTTTTTCTCTTTCTCTATATATATTTTACTGTATGTGTTCACTTCCCTGGCCCCGTCCGAAGCCTTTTTTTATACTGCTCAATTAATAATTCGCTGAATTGCACGGTCGAAAGCGTCGGACAAGTTGAAATCAAATTAAGTTGTACTTTTTTTTTTAAATATTAATTTTTCAACTTGTGCGCCGCTTGCACTTATATTACATATTAGCACTAACATTATAACCACGAGCACTAATTCAATAATTAAATTTTTAGCTAATTTATTATATAGGTCACGTGAGATTGCAGGTGCGATTGATTATCTAAAATAATTGTAAAAAAATTAAATCAAGTTTGCATTCTCAGTGACTTGGATCATTGATATTAAAATTAGACAGCTTCTTTATAATTCCGTACGAAGTGTATATTGCATTGTTATTCTTGGCTTGCTTTTACATAAATTTACATACAGATTGATTAATATGTAAAGACGATGATTCTCTGTCACGAAAATTTTCCAAAAAATTCGTGAAAATACTCTCACTTATTCAACGTAAGATCCGTAAGTCTTCTCTTCTGTCGAACTTTAATTACCACATATTACATAAAATAAAAATGAATCAAGGGTCTTGAAAAAAATAAAAAAATCAGGCTTAAAAAGTAGTTCCTATTGGTGATTGGTTGGTGTGTATCTGTACATATCTAGGGTATACAAGGCATGCCGATGCAGGCAATGCCCCAGGGGATGCCTCAGGCGCCGGCGGGTGTCCGGCCCATGGCACCAGCGGCCGCGCCGATGATGATGCCGGGCCAGGTAACGATGCAGCAGCCCATACAGCAGCAACCCCAGGCTCAGCAGCCGCCCCAGAACAACCAGGTTCAACTGGATCCGTTCGGTGCTCTGTGAGCTGGCTAGGTATAAAAAAACACAAAAGCAAAGCAACAAAAAAAAAACAACTCGAATCTCATTTTGATATCATGTTTTCATATATTATTTATAAAGATGTATCTGCACCGTTCGAATGACAATTTTGAACACTTGTAAATTGCTGCTGCATAATAGAAAGTAGTCGAGTTCGAATGATATTTAATGTACATATAAATATATAGGCTAATTTTTGCCTTATCAATAACATCTATATCTATCTCTCTCACGATACTAAAATCACTGACTAACTGTATGCAACACCTTTAAAAAAATAATAATAATTGAGCGAATAATTTCGATTGTGATTAACTTTACAAACGCTGACGGCATAATTTGACCGTGTTTGTAAAAAAGTGGTCAAATTTGTACATATATGAATTCAAACTAACACGAAAATTTTGTTATCCTAATTTCATCATATTCATGATCATTACACGATGGCAAATACTTAATCTGTTAATATTTTTGCAGGAATTCAACTGGAAGTAAATCGAGTTCAGGAATTACAGCACCGATTCTTGTAAATACTCTGTAATGATATCCAATATATTACCAGAGATGTTCAATGCCCGTGGCTATATCTACCTCTTACTCGCAACGCGTCCTAATACAATATATATACAGAGCATCGGACCATCTTTCATCGAGGGATGTTAAGACCTTGTTGTTTCTTCACTTCAGCTGCATTGTAGATGATAGAGAGTAGTAAGGAGACGAAAGAAACCGTTTCAGTTGTATGAAAATCTTTACAGCGATTGCACGGATATCTTCTTGTTTTTTTCTTGCTCCATAAAACGTGTTATATGTGTGGTTACGAAACGAGAGTGCAAAGTACTGCAGAGACAGTGGTATCGGCGTTCGTTCAATTGTACATTATTCGCTTTAATTTTTAATGTTTATTTTTTTCCTCTTAGTTAAGTCATACAATAATAATAATAATTATCGATAATATATCATATTGCTAAACATAATGGTTACATTAATGAATAACAAATAAATATAATGTACGAGCATTAAAAAGGTAAAAAAAAAACATTTGAAAAGTGTTATCATGGACGGGTAAAATAAATAAAGACATCACTGAGCGAGATATTCTTTGTTGAAGTATTATATATAAATAGTGTGCGACGTTAGCGAACGTTAGCTATATGGAAAAAAATATAAATATTATATATCTATGAAAATATGAAATTATTTGTGAATGTGTGTATGAGGAATTTCAGTTTATCAACATCAACAAGCGACAATATTGCTGATATTAAACAAAAGATACACATAGGTATATTATGGATGGTATATTGTTTTTCGTGTATGAATGATACGTATGTTGAATTTTATGAAGTTTTGTGTGTAGAAGTGTCCCTCATATCGTTAAGCTCGTGATTTGACTGGAATATTTCGGATGCGCATGCACTTGTCTTAATTATTGAAATGAACCTATGAAATTGCGACGATTAACTTTTGATTGTAAGATAATATAGAATACTTAATGAGTATCTAAAAAATGCAGATGAAGACGATCTTTACAAATACTGCATGTATCAGTGAAGTAGTCACGGGGGACTGAGATTAAGAATCCATCTATTTTTGCATAGTCTCTCATGTTTTAAACACCTAATCGAATTTTCGAATGAATCATGTTATGTAGATTTTTTCTTGTGGTTTTTAAAATTTGTTCCGATTGATTTATTGATCTATTTTTTGATTGTAAAAATGTTGTATCAGTTTGTAATTTTAATGATGTTTTACCTTATTAAACTTATCTTTCATAAAAATTTTTAAATGAGTTGGTTGAATTTTTAAATAATATTTACTAAAATCATGTGCGTTTTCGAACAGATTATCAGAATGCCTTATAATTATAGTTATACATTTCTATTCATTTTATTTTAATTCATAAGAATCCTAACTGCTTTACGAACATGTTAAACTATTTAGTCCTTATGTTTTTATCACGCAAATGGATCATTTTTAAATGTAAGCGTAAGGACTATTTTCGTGTAACGTATTGAGCATACTGCGATACAAATAATTCGCTAACAGCAAAACGCCTAATGATAATACAAAAATCCTTAAAGTAATGTGTCTATAAATGTAGTGCAATCAAAGTACGCTAAAATATGTGTGCACAAGCAACAAAAAGCATTTAAAACCTAAGAAGAGATTGATAAATAATTGTAACCACTATGATAATCGTTATGGAAAATGTTATAGTTATAAAGTGTTAATGAATCATGGGACGATTGAGCGAATGATCTTGTTGAGTTTAAATAAAATATTCTTAATTTTTTCGGTGATAATTTTCTTTGTCGATCGCTTTAAGTGTACTTTTTCGGATGGATAAATTAATAACACGCATAAGAACTGTATCCTTGACTTGAGAATTTTTGAAAAGAGGAAAATTCTTCATAGACACGCAGTAAATGACCATCATAAATCAATGCGTACAGGATGAAAATAAAATCACATTCTAAAGAATACAATTTTACAGCAGATTTGATTTTTTGGACAGTTAAGTGTTATAGTTGTACGTGAAACTGTACTATGTATATTTAAACAATATAAATATTAAGCATAGCTTCATAATTTATCGGTGGGTACGTCATACAAATATTTCCAAGTACCCTTGATATACATTTATGAAAAATAAAAACATACAAAAAAATGAAATAACAGGATCACATATGATACAAATATTATATAGTTCTTTGATGTTTCAGTCGAGAGAAATATGTATATTCACATAGGATGAAATAAGAATTGCTACATGATATTCGAATGATAATATGAACGGATATTATGATCGATATATTTATTAGAGAGACGAATGTCAGCCCGGGAACGTAGAGAAAACTGTAAAAAAAACGTAAATCGTGGCCAGGCATAATTTTTATAAAATTGTGCGCGTATTTATCCACTAAAAATGGCTTTGTAAAAGTATCGATTATATTTTGTATACAATTAAGTATATAGCGTATATATATTTGTTTGTATAAAAGTGAATTTTTTTATTATGATTTTTCGTAGCTGCAAAAATCCCAATATATATTGTAATTCAGCCTCGAATCAAAGTAGACGGATATAAATGAAAAAAAACTTTGGAAAAAATGTACAGGTTAAAAGATGAGAATCTATATTATAAATATAAATATATATATATATATTTTGTAACACTGAGAAAAAAATATATATATCGACGAACATTATATAAATTGAGTTATAAGTTTTTGCTTGTTCAATGGAAGACAAAAAAAAAATAAGAAAAAATTTCTCGGTGAGCAAATTGTTCATGTAGTAAATCAATATTATACATAATAACATCGAATATATGACCATGTAAATAAATATAAAAAAAAAGTTAAAAATGTAAAAGTAGCCGTGCTCAATTATTTTTTTCTCGAATCCGAGAGAGACCCCGTATAAAAATTAATTCACACATATTATGTACATCGAACTTCGGGCTAGTATTATATCATCATCATCATCATCATCATCATCGTCATCACAGCCAGCCCCGATCCTCGTAGAAGCGCACGATGTGCAGCAGCCGTTCGCGAAAGGCCGGCTTCCTGCAGCAATCGCTGCGAAAAACATTGAGCATGAGTTCCGAGCTGTTCTCGTATTTGCCCTTCAAGTCGTGCACGTAAAACTTGAAGACCAGTATCATCATCGGCATCTCGTCCAGTGCCTGTCTCTTCAGCTCCTCGTCGAAGGCCGGCCGCGCGAAGGGGCTCGCGTCGATCTCCAGCCTCTTCAAATTCTTTAAGAATTCGTCGTAATAGAGGTCTACGAGGGCGTCGAAGTCGCGCTCCCTCGCCCGATCGTCCAAGCCCATGTAGAGAAAGTGCGGCAAATCTTTCAACGGGCTATTGAACAGATAGGCCTGGTAATCGATCAGCTTCACGTCGCTTATCGCGCCTTCGTCGTCTTTGCGGTAGAGCACGTTTTTCAGCCAGAAGTCGCCGTGCGTGACGGTGGCCCAGGGCTCCCTCGGCCTCGCCGCGTTCGTCTTTCCACCCCGGTAAGCCTCGAAGCGCTCCAGTATCGTTGGCAACTGGCGCTCCAGCAGGCTCCGATAATCCAGCTGCGCGTCGTGGAACATCCGTAAAATACTGTCGAGGCCCTCGTCTATCTGGGAGTAGTCGCGGCTGTTGATGCGCGCGTGCGCCACGACCCGCGACTCGAAGTAATCCGGCCGCCTCTGCTTCAACGCGATGCCGAGCGCGTGGTAGCGCGCCAGCGCCTCCAAAGCTTTGCCGGCGTGAGCTTTGTCCATGCCTGCGAAATTTAAAAGCTCGCGTAAATATATATAGCGCCGCGAGTTGTATTGCGCGTCTAAAGTCTCACCTAAAATTCGATCGCACGTGTAGAAGCCCTTGAGGCAGAGGTTCTCCATGAGCAGCACGGCGTCCTCGTCGACTCGGTCGCTGCTCAATCGATCCTCGAGACTGAATCGATGGCCCACATAGCGCGGCAGTATATCGATCAACTCGTCCTCGGGCACGTTCATCTGGCGCTCCAATTGGCGATAGACCGGCATTAGCTCGTGATACACGTAGGCCTCCTTCTTCATGCATCGTGCGAAATCGAAGTAGGGCCGATCGGACTTGTTCAGTGTCTTGGCTACGAGGTGCAGCACGGTCTCGCTCTGGCCCTCGTGAAAATTGCGCACCTTGGCCTCGATCTGCAGCACGAGACTTCCGTAGCTCTCGTCGATCGGTACGAGGCTCGAGATCTTCCGGTCGAGTAGCACGAGCGACTCTTTGTCGAGACACTGCCTGAGCAGCGACTCGAGGCAGCGCACGTCGATCCTCTGTTGCTGTTGTCTTGGTTGCTGTTTCGCGGGTTGTTTCGGCTTCTGATCCCTCGTCACCGTCGATTCGACGAATCGTCCACAGTCGCCGGTCATTGTCGTTCGCCGCGGTACTTTTGTCACTCGTGTGCTACACGATTGTTGTACGGTTACTCACTGTTACTGATCGGGAACACGGCGCAGTTTTACGTAACATCTACGAGTCGACGACGACGACGACGTGCCCGACGGAACTGCAAGCGCAGCGACAGCAGCAGCAGCGAGCCGCGAAGTTGCAATAATGTAGCTCGCGCTCGCGAGGCAAATGATTACATATTATCATAGTCTTGCATGATCTTCGATATATTGCCTCGAATTCCCGCCTTCGATATTATTACTTTATATAAAATGTAAAATGCCGTAGCTGCTGCTAGGTCGCGAGCAAAGTGAGAGACAGAGAGATAAGGCAGCGCGCGCTCGATGCAGATTTGCACGCGTTATAAAATAGCTCGTATACGTCTCTCTCTCTCTCTCTCTCTCTCTTTCAATAGCGCGGCCCGTCGCGCTGTCAGTTCAAACGCACGAGTTATAATTGCCGACTGCTCGCTGGGCTGCTCCTCGTTTTACGCGCCCCGCTCGCTCGTTATAAGTCATACATCTCTGCAGTGACGAGAGATAACTACGTATAACCTCGAGAGATTTCGAAGCTCGCGCTCGTCGATCATAGAGCACAGAGTCTTGACGTTTTAACATATGTATGCTTTATCGGTTATCGTTTCTCGATTAAATGTATCGGGTAATAAATCTTATAGTGTTGGGATAATGTTAAGGAGCGATGAAAAAAATTAAATAAATGCCAGCGTCTGCGCTTTCGTCGCGTAACGCAAGAAAATTGCCTGCGCGTCTGATCGAGCAAGCAATGTAACTCGCCTTACTACTCGAACGAGCAACGAGCACAAAAGTTTTATTCGCACCGTGTGTGCGCGCGTCGCACACTATACATGTCTGATCTGAATTTATAAATACAATAACTTGGCTGCGACGAGGCAACTTTACGACCATCGCTTTATCTTTTCTCTATAATAATACTTTGAGAATTGGCAATACGCCGCCGCCGTCGCCGTCGCTTTAGCTCATCGAGATTGTTGATTATATAATGCCTGCGCGACATTGTCGCGCGTATGTAGTAGCTGCAACTCGCATCAAACAGAAAAAAACACACTCCTCTCTCTCTCTCTCTCTCTCTTTGTTAATAAATGCGTCGCGATACACACGCGAATGGAATTTTCATAACCTTGCACTGTTGCTATCTCTCGTTGCTATCTATCGTCTGAACCAACCCTTGCTCACGTAAAATCGGTACAATCTCATGATGCGCTCGACGCAGCGCTCGTTCAACTTGCTGCCGATGATCTGCTGCATGAGATCGGTACTGGTCTCCTGGGCCTCGCCCTTGGGCTTGGCGATCGACTTGTCGAAGAACTTGACCGCCACGGCGCACAGAGGAAACTCCCTCAAGGCCTGACGCCTCAGCTCCTCGTCGAAGGCGTCCCGCGTGTAGGGCCCGACGTTGCATCTCAGCCGCTGCAGCCACTTGACGAACTGGCTGTAGTAGGCGTCGACGATCTCGTCGGTGTCGCGCTCGTACGTCTCCTCGTTCAGGCAGGAGTTGACGAAGAAGGCCACGTCCTTGAGCGGACTCGCGTACGGATAGATCTGATAGTCGATGAACTTGACCGCGTCGACCTGGCCCGTGGCCTCGTCCTTGTGGAACAGCATGTTGTTGAGCCAGAAGTCGCCGTGGCAGATCGTCGCCCAGGGCTCGCTGGGTTCCTCGCTGTAGGCCTTGCCGCCCATCGAGAAAGCTATACGCTCCTCGATCAAGGGTAGGTTGGCCTTGAGCTCGTCGTGCATCTGCGTGCGGAAATTGTCCAGCAAGATCCGATAGGCCTCGTCCATCTGGCCCCAGTCGATTCCGGCTTTGCGCGAGCGCTCGACGATCTCTCGAAAGAAGTCCGGCTTCTTTTGTTTCATCGCGATGCCGATCGCGTGGAATCTCGCCAACTCCGTCATAGCTTTGACGGCGTGCTCCGCGTCGGTGCCTGCGCGTGCGAATATAGCAAAAATAATATTTATGATTTCGTTCGAAAAAAGCGACTCGACATCGGAAAAAAAAAAAAATAACTCGCTGACCTTCGGCTTTGTTGCAATTGTAGTATTCTCTCGTGCAGAGATTCTCCACGAGAAGCAGCGAGTCGTCGTCCACGAGATCGGGCTGGCTCGGGTCCAGCGACATCCGCGAGCCGTAATAAGCCGGCGCGACGTCGATCAAGTCGCTCTCCGCCACACCCGCTTCGCGCTCGAGCTGCCTGTAGGCCGGCAGGACTCTCTCGTAGGCGAAGACCTCCTTGGGCAGCAGCTCCGACCAGATGACCAAAGTCTTGTCCGTGGCGTTGACCGTCTTGGCCACCAGATGAAGCGACTCCGTTTTGGCGTTCTCGCGGGGACGAATCGTCGCGTCGACCTTCAGCACGACGCTGCCGTAGTTCTCGCCGAGAGGCATCAGTGGCCTGCAGCTGTACTCGACGAGCTGCAGCTCGTGGTTGCCGAGGCCCTTTCGCAGCACCGACTCCAGCTCGCGAATGTGCGCCGCCTCGCCGGACATTGTTCCTTCTGAATTTCTGTAGGAATAAAGTTGAAATATATTTGAAAACTTATCAACGATTATTACTCGATAATCTTACTTACGATTTAATTTATGAAAATTCGTCGTGCCGACAATTCAACACTCGCTACTGGCGTGGAGATTTCCTAATCAGGTGGACGGAGAACTGTCGCGAACGAAGTCAAGCAGACAACTGACCGTTTTCACAAACACGTTATATTATGACGAATTACACCTCGTCACGCGCTCAAGTACATCGTACACATGTTTCCTTGTAACGCACATTTTATTTCGACGCTTGTTTATGTAAAATACGCTTCGAGGAAAAGGGCGTGTTGCGCAAAACTTTGCAAAACTGTGTGCCGCTGTGTGCGTTCGCCGTGCTCGATAAGATTACGCGTATACCGATACTATCTTTTGCGGTCTCGACGATAGAATGCGTGCAAAAAAAGAAAAAAAAAACAATATTGCGAGTCGAGACAAACGCGCGTGGCGTTAGACACATTCTGTTTAGTTTAAAGCAGTACATACGCAAGTGCACGAGTGCCTATTTTTAGACTGCGTCCACATAAAAAGTTCCGCGGCCGAGCGCGCGCTGCAGCGTCAGCACCTGGAGAGGTGGCAACTGCGTCGGCAAGGCTGAAGCCGATGTTATCTGTAACAAGGGGTAGTTATAGGAATGTAATGTTGGCCAAGGGCAGAGCCATTTATTTAAATGAAAAATATCGATTTTATATAAAAGCATCAATGTTCGTAATAAGTCAATTTTCTTATTTTTCGTATTGTGTGTAAAATTAACTTGTTTAATGAATTGAAAACCAGATATGAAAATTATTAAAAACCTTGTAAGATAGCTTAACATTTTGTGGCTAGATTTGTTCAACGAAAAATTCCTGGTACATAATAGAGCTATCTAAACTATCTATACTATGGTAACTAAAGTATGGTAGTAAAGTAAAGTTTTTTGAATAGTTAATGGCCATTTCACATAATGCTCTACGTCTATTTGCTATTTAGATCCTAATTTCTAGGATAAGTTTTACTAGTGTTCACTAATTAATCGGTTTAGGCAATAATTAATGAAACACAAAAACGTTGGCTGTCAATTGCCAAGAACCAATTGTCAATTGTCTGCTACAAAAACCCTTGACGTCCGCGCTGTTTACGATCAGACGTCAGGAGTAGTTTTTTTACTATAAATAGGCAAAAAAATCAAACGAGCTCTTATCGACCCCTGAAAGATTCACGAACCCAAACGCAATTCTGTTCGATGCAGATTTAACGTATACACTCCGGTAGCTCTGCCTGAGAAAATTTATTCCAGTAAAAAATTCTATATGGTCTCGGAACTCGCGCGTCGAAATTGAAATAAAAAGAGAGAAAAAGTACAGAGACATTCTACTTCTACCACAGATAGACAGTGCATATATAATACTCGTCGTTATACATGAACGTTATGATGTTTCTTATTAGAACAAAGTAGTCCAATTAAAATAACAGTAAGACAATCGCGTGCTCAACACCGGCTCAGAAAGGTACTTTTTTAAGCTTGGAGGCAAAAAGGTACCAAGTTCATATATCTTATAACATTGAACTTGGTACCTTTTTGCTTCTGACCTTAAAGAGATATCTTCTTTCGCCGGGGTGAAGATTTGCAAGGATTTCCATCGTATCCATGACTTGGCGCCGCTATTCTTCAAGATCATCGCAGGACAGCATCAGCGGGTACAAATTAGGCCATATTCGCTGCAGTACTGTGAAATATCCCTTCCAAATTTTCCAAATTCGAATCAGACTTCCTCCTAAAGGCAATGAACCCGAATCCGAATTTAAATAATTCAGAAGGATAGACTTCTTTGAACATTTTTTGTGAGATAGACGACGCGATGACGTTGTTAGGAGAGAACCTGTGAATTGACCAAATTCGTACCGGAACCTTCTCTCAATGACGTAAGGCGCCGATCCGAATTTAAATAATTCAGAAGGATTGACTTCTTTGAACTTTTTTTCGAGATAGACGACGTGATGACGTTGCCAGGAAAGAACCTGTGAATTGACCAAATTCGTACCGGTACCTTCTCTCAATGACGAAGGTGCCGATCCGAATGTAGACAACTCAGAAGGATTGACTTCTTTGAACTTTTTTTCGAGATAGACGACGTGATGACGTTGCCAGGAAAGAACCTGTGAATTGACCAAATTCGTACCAGTGCCTTCTCTCAATGACATAGGCACTAATCCGAATTTAGACAACTCAGA
>CACVKI010139847.1:0-13007 GCA_902732785.1 Trichogramma evanescens | reverse complement strand
ATATATTTGATTTTTTTTAATTTAAAAAATATACAAAATAACGATATACTAAATTTTTTTTAAAATTATTATTAATCGTAAATAACTTTTATGGAGGAAGCTCTTTGCCAATGTCTTGGCAGCGGTTTTTTAAACGGAAATCATTTGTCACAACATTTCTTGGTCATATTGAACAAACAAGCAGTCTTGCAATTTGTCATTTAAACATTAAAAAATTGTTGCAATTAGCAGTTTATAAAATATCGAATTTAATAAATAAGTTGCTTTGTAAATTTATGTACAGAAAAAACTGGTAGCTAGTCAGTCAAATGAAAGAATCCCATCGATGCGATTATTAGCGGCAAGCTTCATATTGAACCACTAGATGTCATAATCGATTCCAAAAGTGGAAAAGTAAAGTGTTGTAGTTAATACAAGCCAGTGCAAGACAGAATTGTGGTACGATCAAAAAGTGTTGTATATTATAGCGCCAGTCACGAAAGTGACGCCTTATCAAAAGTCAAACTTATATACAGTAATATGAAATTCAATTAATACAATGATTACATCTATGACTCGACTTTACTTTACTCGGCTTAATGATGACTCTACACCGTGGGTGCGGGTATGGGTTCAAAGGAAGTTCGCGACGAGAGAGAGAGAGAGAGAGCGCAACTTGGCAGGTCGATGCTTGGAAATGACTTACTCGCCGGTGGCTCGGGTTGAAGATTGGCGCAAATACACTCAGCGACCTGGACCCAACAAAAGCGGTAGCAAGTATTCGGCAGCGAAAGGACAGACCCTCGTTGTAGCGCAGCAGCTCACACACACTCGCGTGTTTAACAATGATGATATGGGGTATCGCAGGATGAATTTTCTTGCACGCTCGCGCTAGGGCTCACCGAGACAGAGTGCCTCGCGCTAATCAAACGCCGGCTATACAGGCCCAAGGCGACGGAAGCGTCGTTTGCTTTCTTCGCTACACGCTGCTCATCGTCATCTCTGGCCTTCGGCTCGCGAGCACGGAACGGTCTCGATCACGCGACCCTCGATTCGGCTTCGTGCTCTCCTCGGCCCTATACGTCTCTCTCTCGCGTAATAGGGATGTCGCAATGTACTTCAGGGTGAAGGAAAGGACAGGGGAATCTCACCCACTGGACTCTGCTCTGGCCGATGTGTCGCATAACACGTCACCGTGTTAGCACTTCTACGATATTTTCAATTCAAAATCAAGATATGATTAATTATCAGGCATTTAAAGATGGTAAAAGTGCTTCTCAAGTTGAGAACAATAATATCGTTCAGATCCATTACTGGCGAACTCAATCAATAATATTATTACTTCTTTTTTAGTTTTACTCTTTACCTGCAAATCTCTCCCGCTGACTTTTGATAACTAAGTGAAGTTTTATCTTAAGTAGTTGCTAATAATATAAGTAATTGCTAATACTTAACTATACTTTTGAGGAATTTTCACTTCTCACGAGAGCAATATCCCAAGTAATTACTAATCTTAAGTAATTTGTTAAGAAATCTGAGTAACAATCTAACTCTTTTTAGCATCAAGAATTTCTATTTCTAATTTTCGCTCTGTTGATTTAATGTAAAGCTTAAGCTTCAATTCGTAATTTCCATTTCTTTCTTTAATGCAGGTTAAATTCGTCTTGATTCTAAGTAAAAACAAGTATAAAATTGAATTTTATTGAGAAGATACCGAGAGAGAAAGAGAAAGAATAACAACAAAAAATTACTTATTGATATTGGGCTATGAAAAAAAGAAATTAGGGCCTAATTCTTAGTTACTATAATTATCATTGAGCAACAAAAAAGCAAATCTCCAAAAGGTTTACGGTCTCTACAACTGCGATAAATGAGGACAAAATGTTCTGCAAACATATATGATACCATTATGCAGTAGACTCAAATCTTGGGGTCATCATTTAAGTTATTATTATCAACGCAATCAATTTTTCTTAAAAACTATCTTGATCTTCAGATTTAAGGGGAAAAATGAGTCATATACAACTGGTTGTTTTTGTCGATCTCGATCAGCTATGGAAACCCTCCAGCAGCCAGACTAATTTGTTTTTAGTGATAGTTTGTTCTACTTGTTCTTCACTCTTCTTAGCCTTGAGTTCACTTGCTACAAGAAGACCGGTTTGTCATACTGCAGGCTTGGCGAAGTCTTATTAAAATTTTTAATTTTTAATTTTACTTTTACTTTCATTTTGTGTAAGGTCATTCTACTTCCTTGTGAAAAAACCCAACCGTGTGCAGTAATACTCTCGCTCAGTCTAGCCTTAGTCTCTACTTGCAAGCCCAAGCAGCAGCAGTAGCACTACAACACGAGGACATAGCAGTCACTCGAACAATTTTTCAGTGAACAATAGCTCTGATAATTGTTCAAAAAATGTTCAAGTTTCGACTTTTGGTAGTCGTATTAAGTGGTAAGTACATTTGGGTAATTATAAATAAAGACAATTTTTGTGTTCTCGCACAGACTGTTGGAAGTAAAATTTGACCGTCTAAATTTGAGGTTTTTAAAACTGCATGTAACTCATTCTTCCATATGTTAAGGGAAGATTCGATGGACCATTCAAATATTCTAGAGAAAAAAAGAGGCAAAGCATTGCTGTCGTAATGCAGGAAATTCAGCGTTAGACTTAAAATCAAACAATCTTATCAACTACTTTAGCTTGCTAAAAGTTGTATATGATAAGCGAAACGAAAATTTTTTTATTACCATATTGACTTTTCATTTCCATTTATCGATGAAAATGTTTTATTACTCATCATATGCAACTTCTGAGATGTCTATGATGGAAACAAAATCGTTACGGCACTGAAATTCATGCATTACGACTGTGACATTCTGCTCTCTTTTTTGTCTCGTATATTTCAATGATCCGATCGAATTATATCCTTAACATACGGAAATGTAAGTTATATGCATAATATATGATAGCCGCAAATTTAGATGACCGATTTAATTGGCAAACGCATTTGTAAGCCAAAATAAAAATGTACTCTTTTTATAATTATCCAACAATTACGACTAATTTCTCAAACGAAAAAATTAAATCTTTCATTTATAGCAGCTGTTGCTTCAATAAGCGTCAAAGCTAAGCCAGCCTGTCACTGCCCTGTTTCATACGAATTGAGGCCCTTGTGTGCAAGCAATGGAAGATCTTACGATAATGAAGGGGAGCTTGAGTGTGACAAAAAATGTCATCATACAAGTCATGGTAATGCAATTTTAAACAATTAATAATTAAGTAAGCTTTTACAAGGTGGAATCTTGAGGGACGAAAT
The DNA here is from genome assembly GCA_902732785.1 of Trichogramma evanescens. Taxonomy (NCBI): domain Eukaryota; kingdom Metazoa; phylum Arthropoda; class Insecta; order Hymenoptera; family Trichogrammatidae; genus Trichogramma; species Trichogramma evanescens. Next base: position 9,716 of record CACVKI010139847.1, on the reverse strand, counting down.
TGTATTTTTTTTTTAGATATTGTAAAAGTTCACGATTGGTACTGCACGTCAAATGAGCAAATGCATTTGACGACTCGTAGCCCAAAAAACCTCGGACCTCAGCCAAGCCCTGATTCAAGGAACTGCGACTGTTTTCATTATCACATCTACGAGCCTTTGTGTGCAAGCAATGGAAAATCTTACGCAAATGATGGGGAGCTTGAGTGTGACAAAAAATGTCATCGTACAAGTCATGGTAATGCGATTTTAAACAATTAATAGTTAAGTATGCTTGTAAAAGGTGGAATCTGAAGGGACGAAATTGTATTTTTTTTTAGATGTTGTAAAAGTTCACGATGGAAATTGCCCAAAAAATGGGGAAATGGGGTCGGGATTAGAAAAAACGAAGTCGACGGACTGTTTCTGTCCAGTTACAGCAAATTACGCGCCTTTTTGTGCAAGTAATGGAAAATCTTACGTTAATGCAGGGTCGCTGGAGTGTGACAAAAAATGTCATCTTACAAGTCATGGTAATGCGATTTTAAACAATTAATAATTAAGTTAGCTTTTAGAAGGTGGAATCTGAAGGGACGAAATTGTATTTTTTTTAGATGTTGTAAAAGTTCACGATGGAAATTGCAAGGCTTTAGTACCTGAGATATACCCTAGTTACGAGAAGTGTCAGTGCATTCATGTATACGTCAACGATCCTGTGTGTGCAAGTGATGGGGAATCTTACGAAAATCAAGGGGAGCTGGATTGTCACAAAAAGTGTAACAATAAGAATGGTAATGTTCATTTTAAGCATATAATAATTGAGTCAACTTTTCATAACGAAGTGTATCGTTTTCAGATATTTTTGTAGTTCATCGTGGACGTTGCCATATAAATCATGATCCAGTCTACCCAGTGGAACCAGTTTACCCAGTTGAACCAGTTTACCCAGTTGAACCTTACCCAGTTTACCCTAGGCCAGTGCACCCTAGTCCAGACAAGTGCCAGTGCTCTCATGTATATGTCAGCGCACCTGTGTGTGGAAGCAATGGAAAAACCTACCCGAATTCGTTGGAATTGGAGTGTGATAAAAAATGTCACAACATGAATGGTAATGTTCATATTAAACTAATAATAATTTAATCAACTTTTTATGACCAAGTGTATTTTTTTAGATCTTGTAGTAGCTCATGATGGACCTTGCAATATGAGTTATCCACCAGTATATCTACATAAATAAGAAATAATACCATTATTCTGAACAATAAAATGTGTTTAATATTTTTATTTATGATGCATAAATGACTTGAATAAAATGAACCTGCAGTTTTTTTTTCATATCACGCTTATAAACAATTTAAATTAAACTAGGCACAGGACATTTTAAACAATCTTAATGGATAATATTACTGAAAGATATTTTGAGAAGTAGCGTTCCCTTCACAATACTCTTAATTACTTTATTTCATGCTAAATTATTTCGAATCATTCAAATTACTTCCAAGTACAAATCTAACTTATAGTCTTGAGTACATAATCAGTTGAATTTAATTTTTTGCCACTTTTTTTACATGAAAATTTATACTTTTGATCATTCGTAACGTGCCTCGGGGCGTGAATGGAACTAGAGAATGAAAATTTGATCCACGCTAATATGCAGAAATCCTAATGAATTTTTTAGATTTTGACGCGTTTTTTTTTCCTGTCGAACATTCAGAAAAAGGGAAATTCCTGCGCGTGGAAGATAGGTAGCCAGCTGCATCGGTAGGACTGCCTAGACGGCCTTTGCGCAGCACCTTCATGCCCATGGCGTCGAATTTTTTGTTGCAATTGGCTAAGTAAGGCATAAGGACGAAGTTGAGCAAACAGTGGTCGAGAGCTCGGAACTCTTCCACTCTACCGTTGCACAAATTAACACTAAAAAAGCGAGATGTTACGATCGATTGGTCATACTATCGCTTCACAATAGAATTTGCTAATGAGCCTTCTAAAAATATCTTAAGGATAAATCACTTTTTCAACGTGTTAATATCTTGTTCAAAATAAAGTAATTTATATAAATTGTGTAAATCTATAAAACTCGATGGTCAAGGCCGACGTCGCGTCTTCGTACGAGCTGACACATTACGAATAAAATAGTGAAAAAAATGTTGTTAAACTAAAGATAAGAGCTGTCTGTATCAATAATAAATTTAACACACATGATTTATGCTCTATTATAGCCATAAAAGTTTATTAATGTATAAAAAAGGAATTCATATGTAAGCATGATGATTAAGAATCTCGTTTTGGTTTTTCATTCACTACACGTGATATTGCGCAATCAATGAATGATACTTTGGTGAATGCGTTAAAAATAAGAACTAAAAGATTGAATGTAATATAAATTAAATAAAAAAATAAATAAATAAAATGATCACAGACGTGTATGAAAAATAAATTATGATAACATAGACTTGAATTGGGTGAGTTTTTATCCTGAAAGAGAGGGTTTGGTGCCTGCGTGTTTATGCTGGATGAGAAGCAGTAACGCTTTCAAATTGTTTAACCAAGAACAAGTATCGTTTTTCCTAGTATAACAAGATGAAAAAAATTCGATTTTACAGAGAATCGTTCGCAAGTATTTGCTATAAAAAATCTCAAATAGCTAGGTTTTGGTCGACTGTATCAGAAGGACCAACGTTCCATACTTCGTCGTCCAGGTAGGTTGCGTATATAATCAGCCAGGCAAGGAAAGAGACAAGAAACAATCAATTAATCTCAAAATAATTTTGATTAAACAAGTGCGAGTTTATTGAAGGGCTTAGAAGCTCTGAAGCGTAGCTCGGGTTTAATGAGCAAACGAGTAAGATTCTCCCCCTGACTCGAGATGACTCCTTGTACGCACCGTACGCATTTTGAGAGGAGGAAGCTGGCTATCGACACAGTAGGTATTGTAATGAGCAATGAATTACGCATTAGAGAACTTTTACCGAGAGCTGAAAATGTATCACATCGGTTCTTCCTTATCTCCAACTGGCTTCCCGTCTCTACATTACACGGTATTTCCAGTAGATGATGATTCCGAGATCATCATTTGAACGATTATTAATTATTTCCCGTTCAACGCCACCCCATTCAAGCGTCAAAACCACGTAGTCGCTTTCGTCGATCTCTATCGATCGTATGAACGCTCCAGCAGCCGGACTAATTAATTTTTATCTGAGTTCATTATGCTACTTCTTCTTTCTTATTGACCTTGAGTTCGCTTGGTAGATAAACGTCCGTTGGCCGATAACTAACCGGACAGCAGATAGTAATACTCTCGCTTACCCGAGTCTATTTAGTCTCAACTTGCAAGCTCAAGCAGCACTACGACCCGAGGATCTACCAGTCGGTAGAAATTTTTCTCAGTGTACAATAGTTCTGCTAACAGCTCAAAAAATGTTCAAGTGCCTGCTTTTGTTAGTCGTTTTAAGTGGTAAGTACTTTATAATACCCGTAATTATAAAAAAGACAAATTTTGTGTTCAGGCATACAGATTACACACACTAAAATTTGACTGTTTCAACTTGAGGATTTCATTTCTGCTTATAACTTATCCACATGACAAGGAAATATTCGAAACATATGAAAATGAAAGTCATATGCAAAATTTATATAAGAGCCTCAAGCGTAGACATTTGAATTCAACTGACAGTCGCACGTGTAAGCCAGGACATAAAATTGATCTTTTTTCGATAATCACCAAAATTTTGACAATTTCCGAGGACAGAATATTAAATCTTTCATTTTAAACAGCCAGTGCTTCGATAAATGTCGAAGCTAATCTAAGTTCTGATTCAAAGAACTGTCCCTGCGTAATTCAGTTGACAACTTATAGGCCTTTGTGTGCAAGTAATGGAAAATCTTACATAAATGATGAGGTGCTGGAATGTGACAAAAATTGCAGCAATAATGATGGTAGCGTAATTTTAAACAATTAATAATGAAGTAAGCTATTAAATGCGAAATCTTAAGGGAAAAAATTGTATTCTTTTTTCAGATATCGTAAAAGTTCACGATGGATATTGCGAGGAAGATCCTCGTTCAAAGATCTGTCAGTGTCCTCGTCCTTTCATACACCGTCCTGTGTGTGGAAGTGACGGAAAAACCTACCCAAATTCGTGGGCATTGAACTGTGATAAGAAATGTTACAATAAAAAAGGTAATGTAATTTTAAAAAATTAATAATGACGTAAGATATTAAATACGAAATCTTAAGGGAAAAAATTTTATTCTTTTTTTCAGATCTCGAAATAGTTCACGATGGATACTGCGAGAGAAATTCCAGACCCAAGCCAAAACCTGGTTCAAAGATCTGTCGGTGTAATCATCATCCTTACATAAAAGATCCTGTGTGTGGAAGTAACGGAAAAACCTACCCAAATTCGTGGGCAATGGAATGTGATAGAAGATGTAACAATGAAAAAGGTAATACGATTTTAACCAAACAATCATTAAGTCAGCTTTTTATAACGAAGCGTATTTTTTTAGATCTTAGACCAGTCCATCGCGGCCATTGCAATGAGAAACATCGATAAATACATACATAAGAAATAATTCTGTTATTCTGAACGATAAAACATGTTTAGGATTTGTATCTACTGCGCATAAATGGCTTGTAATGAAAATTAACATGTATTTTTTTCACATAATACAAAATTGAAATAAAATTTGGCACAATATTTTTAAGTAATCATTTTCTTTTCTTTCTTTTTTGCTCCTTCTTGAGAAGGTATTTGATTTATCATAATAATATTTCTGAAACACATTGATCTGAAACATATACTGCGTTTTCTACGTACAATACTTTCAATTACATTATTTTGTGCTTGCATTACTAATCACAAATATTATACAAGACTTTTTCAGCACATATACTATTATATTATGTGTACCCCTAATTATTCGCAGCTTTTATTAAGATAGTGAATATCATAAACATAAAATTCATCCGAATTATTAGAATCAAATGAATTAAATTTTTTAAATGAAAATAAAGTAAGCCATGAGAAAAGAGTTCAGTAAATCGTTCAAATGAGTTTTCAAAAATTTAGACGTCGGTGGAAATGTTTTCTCCCTATGCGTATAAAATTTTGCAATTTTTCTGATTTATATGAATTTTCTATGCCTTCTCATTTTTTGAATGACGTCCAAAATGTCTCTAATGGTGAAGTAATTAAGGGGACACATACACCTCAAACTCAAAAAATTTTTTTATTAAATTTTTTAGTAGGATTTTTCTTTCCCTTTCCATTGCATTTTTCGAAATTCCAAAATTTTGATTTTGCACTGAGATACAGCTACTTCCGTGAGCCTTTTTCTTATACTTACCGTGTTAAATTTTTTATTCTTTTGCATTTTTTGACGAGTAGTGTTTTTGGTCATCTTTCCACCGACCATTAAACCAATAGGTCACTCTCAAACAGTACTTTTATGACTTATATTTCGGTAAAAACGAAAAATGAAAAAAAATGTGTGCCTGATTATTCATGCAGAGCAATCGGTCTGTTCGATCGTCTTATTCGAAGTAGTGACCGTAACCATTGGATGTTCTGAAGAAGTGTACGCGACCCTGGTGCTGAAGCTCAATCGGTACCCTCTGAAAGTTACGAAAGATGACTAAAAACACTACTCGCCAAAAAATGCAAAAGAATAAAAAATGTAACACGGTAAGTATAGGAAAAAGGCTCACGGAAGTAGCTGCATCTCAGTGCAAAATCCAAATTTTGGAATTTCGAAAAATGCAATGGAAATGTAAGGAAAAATCCTACTAAAAAATTCAATAAAAAATTTTTTGAGTTTAAGGTGTATGTGTCCCCTTCAACGATTTTGTGAGTAGTTGTATTTTGGTTGTCGAAAGAACGTATTACAATAATGGCCCATTCAGTGGAAATAAACAAGTTTAATTTTGAACTTTCATGTTTTTTTTACACTTTTACGAGGTCTTGACAACAAATTTGAATTTCTCATTACTTTCAATCTAAAATCACGATTCAAATATTTTTTCATTATCAACATATACCTATAACACCAAAATAATTAAATGAAAAACTAGTACATGGTTAGTTGAATTTCTTTTTTGAAATGTCAACTCTTTCGCCACTTTTTTATACAAAAATATGCATATGTTCAAGATCATTCATCACGCGCTTCGCAGCGCGAAGTGATAAAAACTAGAAAAACGCAAATGTGTACTTGATCCTTGATCAGTCGTTAGTTATAAAGCTTTTGAATATTCATGTATAAGTTTTTCTAATTTAAGCGTATCGACAAAGCGGTCACGTTCTTTGGATTTGTCCATTATATTTGTCAACTAGATTGAATTTCCAACAAATGGCCCTATGCATGAGGGCGTGTCTTCTTCCCGTTTCTCGTCCTTTTGGCTAAGATAATAGTGATCGTAGTAATCAAGTAACTGACACATAAGCATTGTACTAATATCTTAGAGTACAAGTTAATTATTTTCATGCGCTCCAAACTCAAAATTTCATTAAGTTCAGTCAAACTACCAAACCTGTGCATGTTATTTCTCGCCCTCTTCGCTTTCAACTTTTAAACTTCGAAATTGACCGCCAGGTGGCGCATCCCCCAAAAAGTCGCTCTCACGAGTGATAATTCACTTTTCAGTATACTAGTAGGGTGACCGTTCACTTTTCGTAAGATTTATAATACCCCTCGACCTTATCTCCCTCCGAATCTCCCTATAGCTAAGCGTCACTGAGATTCTGTTTGAGGAAGTACATCCGCAATCGCTTGCAATTCTACCGATTGACTAGCCAATATATCCGTGGCATTGAACAAGGCTGTAAAATAAAAAATACATGTGGTCAAAGCCCCCAGCCCGAATTCTACCAGTTTCTCTTGTTGTAGCAAGCAAACAAAGATTAGCTATTCGCGGTGTGCGTCTGGAGAGAAGGGATAGTCGAAGCAATGGTCGCGCTCGCCGTGGTGTAAATTTCGTTACTGGAAGTTCATGCAAGCATTGTTTATACGGGATAGGATTTTAAAATGGGTGTTAACTACTGTTGCAGTATTAATTGTAAATAAATCACAGCAGCAAGGTGTTTACATTATTCACATTTCATATACACACAAGTACATACAGTTCTTTCGATGTGTCTTGTGTTGACATTAAGCTATAAATAAATTAATTCATGTAAATACAGCTTTGATTTTCAACGTTCTATATTTTTTTTTACTTACGTGAATTGTTACATCGTATGATTTTTTAAGTATGGATGCTTGTCTAATGACTTTCGCTGTAATGAATTACTTCCATCCTGTTCCTCAGAAGTCGGTTGAAATGAAATTGAATGATGAATTTTCATGAACTCAGTACAATATCCATATCTTTTTGATCTAAAACAATTCAAGTCAAATTATTAGACCCAAAGTTTGGACAGCTGTACATGTCAAAGCTTGTTTACAATGCGCGTGTCAAAACAACTGGTGCAACTTAACATTTACAATAGAGTAAACATAACACACTTTTATATATTTGAGGCATTTCACACCTAGTGTCCTAGCGCGTCGCCGCACGGCGCAATTAAGCGAAATCGCTCAATTTCTATCTCGCGTAAAAAGTACCAAAATACATTCAGAAAAAATAATTAAATAATGATTTCGATAAGAAATTTCCTCCGCTTTCGATTGAGACTATTTAGAAAAATCTTAAAAATGCCGTTTTTGAGATATTCGACTTTGAAGGTTTTCCGGCAATTTTCTCAAGGAAAATGGAAAATTTCGGAAAATCTCTCCACACCATCGGAAAGCTGAGAAAATTTCCTATCGAAAACATGAGTTAATTATTTTTTCTGAGTGTATTTTGGTACTTTTTACGCGAGATAGAAATTGAGTGATTTCGCTTAATTGCGCCGTGCGGCGACGCGCTAGGACACTTGGTGTGAAATGCCTCATTTTTACTTACTTGTATGATGACTTTAGTTGGTAGAAGTCTCAAATAAATAATCAATTTATTATTTATGTACAAAAAAACACCAAATTGAACTTTCTTATTTGTTTTGAGCAATTATTCCATTATTCTCCAAATAAACTCTATACTCCATGAACTTCCAGAACTTCAAATAGTTGAAAATCATAGATGGCGCGTAAGTCACGCACACCGCGAATAGCTCTCACAGCACTTCTTGTTTCACCTGGCTTCATCATTATTATCTGATCTAAAAAAGCATTTTTTTCTGGTAGATGTTTAAGAGAGTTATCTAATGCTGTTGTATACTTATTTCTATATGAACCTTGAGTATTTAAATACATGAGCAGTTGAGTCATTGGTCCAAGAGATTGAGCAATCGCTAATTTCTTTTCAGGTGAGTTGTTACACACTCCTTAGCAGATTCCGGACTCCAACTAGTTTATCCGTGCCTACAAGTGGGCCAATAGATTATTTGGTTCATAATAATCAGAATTTATTTTTATCGGAATCACAATTTTTTTTGTTTTAATTCTTTTCGACAACGTTTAAAATATCACCCGAACAAAATTACTTAAATTTCCAGATTTATCTTTGTAGAGTTTTATCATATAATCTAACATTTTTTTTGGAGAAATTATCGGTCTTGAAAAGCTGCTTTACCGTTGATTCAATTGAATATATTGTCCACACACATTATCATTAACCACTACGCATTCATTTTTGACTAATTTTTGTACTCCTACCTGACTTATGACGTATGGTTGAGGTGCGATGTAAAATCCTTTCTTTTCAAAATACTTGATTCTCTTATAGTTCGAGTCAAATTTTTCAAATGGTTATCACTAGAGCCCGGATTATATGCAAAAAAAGCCAAAATATGCACAGAAAATCTTCAAAATATGCACGTAAATATGTACAAAAAATCTTCAAAATATTCAAAAAAATCGAAAAAACTATTGAAATATGCAAAAATTGTTTATTGCGGGAAATTTTTTTCAATCGCATTGTAGTACATATTAACTACAATGTAATGTTCCAAATTCTCCATCTTCAAGCTACGCCTTCGGTCATTTAGAATAAGTTTGTATGATGAAAAAGAGCGTTCAACGTCTATTGAAGTAACAGGGCAAAATTTGAAGTGTGGAACGATACTTGGCGAAACAGTTTCAGGCAATACAACGTTATCCTCGGTATTGGTAAAATCATCTATATGGCATAATGCGGAATATCCTGGATTATTATTTAAAACATTGGTCAATTTTTCCTTAATTTTTTCCAAATAATCTGGAATTTGAGAATTCTTGACGATTGCTCCTTTCATAATTGAAAGTGCTTCGTTCAGAGGCAAATTTTGTGTTTCCAATTTTGTAATGCTGCTCGGTATGTACGAAAAATGAGTATGTATAATTGCCAAATCTTTACGAATAGTAGCGTTTTGAAATGCCGCTTTACATTTTGGAATGGAGAGAGCATCGGAATCTTGAAATTGCATAATTATGTCTTTGACTACTTCGAAATTTTGATGATAAAATAATGCCGCTTCTATCCAAGTTCCCCAACGAGTAATAATTGGCTCCGGAGGCAAAGGAAGATTTGGAGCCATTTCTTTATATTTACATATTCGAACGGGTGCTTTCAGAAAAACTTTTTTCGTAGTCGCAATTAACTCACTCACATTGTAGAACGTAATGCGAACTTGTTCTGCCAACCGATGAAGCGCATGAGCAAAGCATGTTACGTGGATCAAATTGGGATAAAATGGTTGTAGAGCTCGTGCAGCCTTCAG
>CACVKI010139846.1:0-34463 GCA_902732785.1 Trichogramma evanescens | reverse complement strand
ATAGTTACAATATCGAAATTCAACATGGTGGACAACAAAATGGCGCCTCGTAAAAAAAAACCATGTATAAACTTGGTCAATTTTTTTATATGCTAGCCAAGCACCTAGGAAAAAAACTTTACTTAGAAAAAGTTTTTAGAATCGTTCAAAAAAGACCCCTGAATTTTTTCAGAATTTTCCGAAGAAATTTTTGGATTTTTGAAAATGGTCAGAAATCAAAAATACCAAAAATGATCCAAAAAAATCTTAAAAAATTCAGACATGTTTTTTTTACGAGGCGCCATTTTGTTGTCCACCATGTTGAATTTCGATATAGTAACTATTGGACTTTCATGTCTACATCCCATGGACGCAAAAAATATGTGTTAGACCCACGGATCAGGTCTCTTTTGATTCGAAAATTTAGGTAGAATCAAAAATTTTTTCAAAAAAATCGTGTTTTTTGTTGTTTAATTGTTCATAACTTTTGCTCCTCAACTTTTTTGACAATTCTGACACCGGATTCGAAAAGTTCATAAAATTTCACGTCAGAAATGACTATTTAAACATTTATCAGATATTTTTTTCACAAAGTTTATAGCACCGGAAAAAATGTGGGAAATTTCGTCCGTTTGGCCCGAAACGGGTTAAACATAGCACTAATGCTTTATGATTGATTATCGGCATATAAAGCGCATTGAGAAATACATGCTCCAACGTGCTAATGCAAAGTTCATTGCATCTATGTACCTCCTCTCTATGGATTATGCCAGTAAAAGTAACTATCATAAGAGATGCAACAAGGCCGGAAGATAATAAATATGTAGGCTGAGTTGTGCGTGTTTGCGTATATATTGTGTGCGAACTACGAAGGTATAATAGAGATACATGTGTAAGCTTGAATTGAAGCATCGACTGGTTATTCTATCTATATTTTGAATGTAGTCAACGGATAAACGAGTAAATTTCATTTGCGTTCATAAATTGTTTTTCATGAATTTTAGTTTCATTTTGGCGACGTATCACATCGCTACTCACTTTAACAAAATATTTTCTTTCGTGCTCACAAGAAATTTTGGTAATCACATAGAGATTTAAGAAAGAAAGATAAAATAAACTAGTTATTTCCGTAACAGTAAATGAAAACATACATACAAAAAACATGTTAGTTTGCAATTGATATGTACAGTAAAAAAATAATAAACATACAGATGAATGCTTTTAGATATTATATTTTGAAAGTGCCGTCGAATAGTCAGACATAGATCAGTAGTGAAATAAGTTTTATAAAAATTGCATCGGCTTACGCTTGCTTTGATTGGCCTACATTCGGTTCTTCATTATTTCCCATGCTTGGCTTCGATACCGACTGCTGATTTTTAATATCTTCAGTTGCACTCGTGAGATCGTCGATTGATTCTTTCTGCATCAGTAAAGACAATTTACAATGAAGTAAAGCTTTTGAGAGTACTCATGTCCTGATAGAAGACATGCCCAAGTCTTAGCGTGCATTAAAAATTTGAGCTCGTTGCAAGAAATAAGATTTTCCATGCTCAGTATATGATACGAACATTAAAATGACGATTTGTCGAAAACGAGCATGTTTGACGGAACTCGATCAAAGCAGTAAAGTAATTGTCTCGATAGATTTAGTCAGAGATCGCTCACCTCAGAATTGAGGGTTTTCTTGCGCAGCTCACTGAGCTCTAGTTCGCGTTCGAAATCAGCATCGATACGGGGACTTGGTAAATTTCGCTTCTGGCTCGGCTCGTCGGATTCTGGCTCGTCGATCGTGTCCGGCTCATCGTCCGTCCTCGAGTACTCGACTTGCAGCCAGGGGCAGATATTCGTCGTTGATCCCTTATTGTTGGTAGGTCGTGGCAAACGAGGCGACAAGCGTCTTAGCAACGACACGAGCTTGGACCTGAACGAACGACACACAAATGATGTTACCGAAGGTCGCTGCCGCTGAACGTATTTTATTTTATTTTTAAAACAAAAGTCACAAAAATCATCTGATATCGCTATCGCAAAAATGAGCGATTTGTTCAAGCGAAAGCGACGAATTAGATATTTGGGAACGAAGTAAGATATTACTTGGCGTTCGGAGCATTTTTCGACAGCTGCTCGACACTTCGAGACGCCTTGCGAGTGTCCAAGCGAGTAGAGGTCCTGTCCAAGCTGCGATTCATTCGCCAATCCAGACTGTTGCTCTGACGGCCATGAAAAGCTAAAAAGCCAGTAGTAGTCGCTGAAATGATCGATCGGTCGCGCTCCGAATAATTGTAAGTGCAGACTCAGCTTACCTTGCTCGTGGTAATTGCCAGCCGCGCTCTTCTGACCGCAGTAAATATTATCACAGGATTTGGTCGCGAGGCCGCTCGAGTGATGTCCTCGCCGCCTCAGCAGTCTCGACACCGGCCCCAAATTCCTGCAATCAGCGAACAACGTGTGGTTGACCGATGCACGCACTTGCCCGAGAGCGAATAGTCGCGTCTGTATACCAACTTTTTGTACTTGCGTGAATCGGCGCTCTTGGGGATAATCTCGCGGGACGCTAGGCGCTTGTGGCAAGTAACGGCAGGATGACTGAGTTGGCTGCTCGGCGGCGGCGACGGCTGTAGCGGCTGTAGCGCTGCTAGTCCGGGGCAGTAGGTGCCGACGCGCACGTGGCTGTAGGCCGCCCGCAGCTGCACGCCGTCGAGGGGCCGAAAGCTCGCGCGCTCGATCGACGGCACTCGAACCACTTCGATCTTTGGACGCGCCTCCCGAGCCTCCTCCGTCGTCATTTTCCACGATTTTATTTAAAGTCTTTCTTTTCGGCTCTTGGAGTCTTTCTTTTCATTCGCGTTATGTCCGCACTGCTGTTCGAATTCTTATCAGTCGAGCGCAGCCGCACCGATAGACTTTTGTGAGCTGCATCCAAGGCACGGTTAAATTTCACATCACTTCACACTAACACGCAATGGTTGATCGTTAATTTGGCACGAAACTTTCGGTTATCCTCTCTGCATGCATCATCTGCAATAATGAGTACATTTTTTATGACAGCCTATTCCACTTAATTTGAAAAAAAATTTTTAGCTTTTCACTCTTAGCCTATCATTTTATCTTAAAAACTGCTCCTTGTCTGTCATCATTCGAGCTATTACATACTGAATGTAAAAATTATCAACGAAGTAAATAAACATTTAGAGCAATTAGATGATTTGATGCATCTAATGTACAAAGAGATAAACAGGATATGTAATAATTTGAAAAACGCCCCTAAAGCCATTCAAGTGCAGTTTGAACGTCGCCAACTGAATCAAGCTCATCTAGATGAATTTTATTATTGACTCATATGTTGCCTCTTGGCGAACAATTTCCCCGTGGAAACGACAATGTTTCATACTCATTATGTAATTAACTGCTCTAGAAAATTATTAGCGCGCGTCCTTCGTCGAGCTCGGGCTAGAAAATTTGTATAAGAAAAACAATATACATAGTAGTAACATCTACAAGTTTTTCCACGAGTTAGCTGCAAGATATTTGAATTTTATAAATAAATCACGATGGCTTTTATAGGTACGGTTCAGTGAAGCATATGATCCGAAAATCGACTAGTAAGGTATTATTTATATCGAATGATTTCCAATATTTCTCAACAACAACGTGAGCTTATATAACTTTATAATGGCTAAAGTATATTGTGTCCTCAGGCGTTAATTAATGTTAGGAGTCCATCTCAATGCATGTAAATGGGACGGTGGCATTTCTTAATGAGTAATATTGTTTCTCTATAAAGCAATTGTTAATATGGGGCTGGAATCAAGTAGACGGCAGAAAATGACAAAAGAGCACTTGGAATTGAAAGCGAAGTTTGTTATTGGACGAGGATAAATCGAGTCGAGACAAAAGAGCGCTGCAGTTGAATGTCGGGTGTATCCGGCGTTAATCGGCCATTCAATACAAATTGAGCGCGTCAGGTGGAGTATGTGCGCAGTTGGGAGGGAGCATTAGGCACTCGGAATTAATTAGGCGCGATCTCTGGAGAAGTAGTCGACGCATCGACTCGCGTTGGCGTGTCGCAGCAGCTTCGGCGCTCCGCACTCCGTTGCTGCTCGCGATGCAAATAATGCAACGCCTTTGACAAAAAAAGCTCAATGACTAATTCATGAGCTTCGGTTTCTGATCCGAGTCCGCGAGTACGACGAATCCATACAAAAGCATCGTGGAGACGTTCGCGCAGAGGTAATACTCGTCTCGAGCTATGCACAATAAAAATAGAATATTTTCAATAAACTAATAACTTGTGGAGTCACGTGTTTTTGACGAGATGCGATAAAGACGCGACTGTGTTTCACGACGCCGAGGCTTTTCGGATGGGGCGAATTTTCTCTCACTCGCTCGAATTGGTGCGCTGTCGCAAGCAAAGAGAAAGAGAAAACACAGGAACCCACGAGTAAAGCGGCTCAATTGAGATAAAAGCTGCTAATGTAGGTCGAAAGTTGTTTCTTTCCATCGTCATGATGGCAGTATGCGCGCATAATGTATACATCGCGCAGTTCATGCATGTGTACGTGTTCATGAAGAAGCCTATTGTACCGGAGAAGTCACTGGTGGGTAGCTGAGCCGCCTAGACGCGTTCCAGGCTCGAGCGATGTAGCCACGAGTAATGCATAAGTTTAAAAATATACGATCTAAATTTCTCGCGCGCTCACCAGCCGTTAATCGATAATTTATAACGCTTTGCTCCGACTGCTCGTCCCTATTAAGGCGACGCACGGTGCCGACGATAAAGTGCCACCGATAGCTCGTGGCGATCTTTATGCAGAAAAAGTCTCGAACTATGGAGCGCGTGACAAAAAGTCCCAACTCTCGACTAGGTGTGGTCTTTCGCGCGCACTTCTCGCTCTGTCTTGCTAGATAATACGCGAGCACTAAAAAAATACTCGCAGCTAGCGAGTAAGCGGCTCGTTGCTGCGAGCGATCCATAGTACACATTGGCTTTAACGATGTCTACAAGAACATAACGACCGAGCTTGTCTGCTTGCAAAATTCTTCGCGACGAATTAAGTCATTGAGACTGCATGCCGACGCGATTATTATACGACTACATATTCGTTTCACTCAGACTTCCGACGTTCGACTGCTCTACTGCTGCAGCTTTTACCTTGAAACGAAGATTATACCCTGTAAATAGCCAACTTTTCAATTGATTAGTAATTAGCTTGATTAGGTTATTGCAAAGAAATTAATTAGACATCTGTCTGTCGAGAAACTGAGATTCATCGATACCTGCTCAAAGTTTCAGAAATTTCATTCGAGTTATAAAAATTAGTCAATGCAAAGTTACATATTCTTCTTATAAATATCAACTTCGACTTTTCTCTTACATACATCTTAACTCTATTAAAAGTTATAGATTAAAATGGTCATCTTTGAAAAATTAATTAAAATGCATCAGAACTTGATTCAATTAATAAAAATGATTTAAATGTGAAAACATGATCGTAGAACGATTTCGAAATAAACTAGTTGAAAGAGTATATTTAACGAATATTGGCATGAAGTAACGTTGCATGATTATGAGTCTTGTTACGTGTGAAAATTTCATTTGCACAGCGCATATTTCTCCGCATATTCAAGTATGTGCGGCATTTTATGCATCGAAAAAATAATAATACTATTTTTAAATGATTTCCACATTATCAAACCTTCCATAAAAATAACAACAATTAAACATTTTTCTCTGTCTTTCGCTAGTGCAAGCGACATATCTATCGCACTATACGGACACACGTTTGCAGTAAAAATCCCCTCGGGCAGTAAAAGAGATAGACGCAGGTAGGAACTGTTCAAAATGACATCACAGCACTAGATAAACATGCGGCAATACTAATAAAGATAATTTCTATTCGAAGAGTAACATTTCGAACTGATAAATCAAACTTTACTGAGTCGAAAAAAGCTACTTCACATTTCGAGTAGTTTCAAAAAATTAAAGTTATCGTGTATCAGACAACACTAACTCTATGTAAAAAGAATGTAATCCGTTTTTAAATCTATTTATTATTATATTCACTTGAGTGATGAGTGCTTTTGATTCAACATTGAAGAAATGTTTTTGTCAACTCTAGGGCCACTCATAGTCTGAAGATAGAGAATATCTTTATCAGTGTCATATCAATTATAACTTTATAAATTGAAGATTTACTTGAAATAACCGTTTTTTTTATTACATAGACTACTGAAAAAGTAAATTCACAATTATATGCGTAACAATCTATGCATGCACATTACATTTCAATCAGCGATTTTCATCATTCAAACATCAAATACATTTTGCGTAGGAAAAATATTTTATGGTAATAAACTTATTGACATCGTGCATTGGTTTCAGCAAAAGAGCGCAATGAATACGTGCTTGCAAAAATTTACAGCGAGTAAGAAATCAACATTGGCTAGCAAATATTCAATGAACAATTAGCGCTGTGCTAACGTCTTGAAAGGCGAGTCTCGTGTTATTTAGAACTAGAAATTTTGTGAAAGATAAGCTGAGCTGCAGGGCGAAAAGCTCGAGCTTTCGTTGGGTGGCATCGTGGCACCTAGCTACTGATCATTGCATTTCAATACGTACAATTTGTAAACAGCCACGAGGCGCTGAGTTCGTTGCTGGTGCCGCTGCGGCAACCTGCTCTGACATAACAGCCGTTGCAGTCGAGATCGAGGCCGTCGACTCTCGTCGCGGCAACGTGTCATCTGTTCGACTCTCTTAGCTTTCGAGTTCATGCTGCAGGTGTGTTGACCGAGCGGTCTATTGGCTTACACCACTGAACCCCGTGTAATTCCTATACGAGCAGTTGATTTTTCACATTGACAATAATGTCCGAGGCCGCTTGGCTGGGCGCTGCTCGAATCTTTTCACTGTTTTCTTCGCGAGCTTGCGAAAAACAGTAAGATTTACACTGGTTATTAACTGAAAACTATTGAGGGAAACGAATATTCATTTTTTTCGCCAATTTCGGTTGCACACTTGACTTTTTACACTTTTTATGCACTACGCGTAAATTTGATGCGCGCATCAGACATCCGATACGAATGTGCGTGTATAAACGCATATACTCATACGCATAGCCGAGCTCGTTCGCTTTCCAATGATACGAACAACAGGCGTTGCACTCGAGTCGAGCTTTTACCTCAAAGATGCGAGCTCGTTTTGTTGTGCAAGAAAAAAAAACTGCTGCGACTCTCGGATTGCAAACGTTACCAAGTGCGAAACCATACAAAATAAAAAAAAAAGACATACGTCAGCGCGAGTATTATTGAACTGCTTGAAATAATATCCGACTCACGCCGCGTAAAAACAAGTAAAGCAAATTTTCGATAGATTAGAGCAATTGTCCTTCCAAGTGGCTCGACTCGATAGACAAGAAAATTTAAGTCACTCTGGACTTTATTGAACAAACAAAGCAATCGGGCAGGATAAAAGCCGCTTCGATTTGGCAGCTTGAACTTTGCAGAAAATCCAGCGCAAACTACAGTCCTGACGAGTCATGCAAATGCTCGGTATATTTGATTCATGCACTGCACGCGCCCGAGTTATGCGGCGCAGGCATGCGAAGGAGCACCGCAACAAAACTTGGCTGCGCAGCTATCTCGTGCCGACTCGGAAAAGTTGGCCCAGCGATCAGCCAGGAGAAACGCCCTTGAGAGGCCTAGGCGCTCTTGGAGAAAAGCCGGCGATCGATTCCTGAGGGACACGTGAGTCTTTGGTGCGTGAAAAGGATAACGCGCGACTCGCTCGCAAAAAGGCCAGAAAAGAACGAATGGCTCGAGAAAGAGAAACAAAAGGGCTATTCACGATCGAATGTACAGCTAGTGGTGCATCGCAGTATCTGTCGAGTCGCCCGAGCGAACTGATATACTTTTTTTGCTCGGGCCGCAATTGCGCTGCTGGACGCGCGTGCCGAAGGCCAACTCGACCGCGCTCGCTCCCGTCAACTGCCTACCTGTGTACAAAAACTACCTGGGACATTTAGCGCGCGGCGCAGTCCTAGCCACTCGGTGCAAACGGCCACTGATCTCTCGAGCCTTTCCCACTTGCAGCTGAAGAATGAGTTCTACCAATTGCACTACTACAGTTGTTTATCTAGACCGGCGGATATCGACTGTATATTCTTATACGGAATTGTGCAGCGGCGCGCAAATATCAGTTATCACGAAGCCGGTCTCGCGGCTCATGGATGCTGCACATCGACTGGCAGCCACTGTCCGGACATGAGTACTCGTTGCTCCTCTCGCTAGCAGCGGTAGCGGCTCATCTCTTCCTCCTCTTCCACCTCCTCCTCTGCTGCTGACTCCGCTGATGCCGCAGTACCTCCTCATAGCTCAAATGCTCACTCGTAGACCTGCGCACTTTGGCTCGCTGCACCCATGTAATTCATGCAAATAATTTAATCAACAAAAGCACGCCTCGATATTTGTTTTTTAAATTTATCATACAAAAGATTTAGTCGCATTGTAGAATCTAGATCTTACTCATCAATTCGTCCTTAAAATAATAATCGAAAAATTCAACGGAATTTTTAACAAATTTCGACTGGATACGGATTAAAGTTGAATATAAAAGCGGAGATGCGCTTCAATAATCTGTAAAGAAAGTCAATTCTCTTGGTCTCTATCGTCAGTACTACTACATGCGAGGACGCATTTAATACTTGACACACACGTCATGTGCGGTAGAGGAATCATCTATTTCCTGCCTCTCCCTATTTTACTTTATTAAATGAGAACATCCAAAAAAGTTGATAATTATACATAGTCATTTGTTGCTTCTATGTACCTATGATTCATGCATTATATTACCGAGGATATATTTAATTCAACTTTGAATTTTACTGAAAAAATCCATTTAATTATAAAATCCACTTTACAATAACTATATTTTAAAGTCCTAAACATTCGGTAAACAAAATCCACGAAACAAAGAAGTAAATGATGTAAATAAAGAAAAAATTATGCATGAAAAGTGATGTTAAGAATTTTATAC
This sequence comes from Trichogramma evanescens, assembly GCA_902732785.1. Lineage (NCBI taxonomy): Eukaryota > Metazoa > Arthropoda > Insecta > Hymenoptera > Trichogrammatidae > Trichogramma > Trichogramma evanescens. The sequence goes on along the minus strand of CACVKI010139846.1, from coordinate 25,450 downwards.
TGAGAAGTTAAATTTTCAATTTGTATAATTGGTAATTTTTGTTTCATACAATTGATAAACTAGGGATTGTAACATAAAGCAATTGTAAACTGTTAGAGTAACGCCTTCACATTTGTTTATGAATATTGTTTTAAATGAATGTACAAAAATTCTACTATAAATCAATGTAAATGAAATATAAAACTTTAACCAAAATTTTAGAAGGATGTAAAATGAAAAAATACTTTTGATGTTTTATGTTATGAAATAATTTTATTTTCATTACACAACAATTATACATATAACGCAATTTAAAATATTTTCAAGTTTGATAAAAAAGAATTATTTCTTTTTTTCACAAAACTATTTAAAATTAAAATGAATTTTAAGGGATAACGATGCATTTCTAATGAATGCATGGTATGGCAGCGAAGCAAGAGTAGTTTTTCTGTCAACATGCACAAGACTCTCACAATGCTTGTAACAGCTGAAAGCGAACCATAATGACTGTCTTTGTATATTTAATAATCAAAGAAGTTTAATATGTGCTGTCAAGAGAAACGTAAATCGTGTTTGGTTTGTAGAAGTTATTTGTAACGCCATCTCCACGAGAATTTTCATAGAATCAATTTATTCTCTATCAAAGTCACTGAAAAAAATACTCCATTTTTTCTGCTCTCTTACTATTACATTGATGCATCTGCTTTATTTTTTTATATTTTCATTCAACTTTTAAATACTTAATTTTATTTATTACATTTAAATTTTACATTGTTGTTTTATTTTTTCTTTCTTACCATATCTCATTTTCGACCATTTATCGACATTTTATATTGACTCACTCTTACGTTCTCTTTTTAAATTGTATCCTTTTCGTATCACGATTTCTTCAATAATTATTCTCATGAGGAATCCACCTACAAATCATCTACGTACTTAAGTATTTATTATAATTATTATAAAATACATTAGTTTACATTTACAAACAACGTGAATTTTCAAGCGTCGACGTCCTGCAAACTTTTGTGAAAATTTTCGCGATACGCGAAAATGCAAAGTCGAGCAAATGATTTTTGTTTGTATTGTCTTTAATAACTCTGTGTTCTGCATATTACAAAGATATTTGTGGGTAGAGAGTAATCTTTGAATGTTTGATTATATTTTTCAAAATTTATTGAATTTTTGAATGGTCATGTGTGTAAAATCTTAGATATTCTGAAAAAATCAAAAAGTTTTCTTGAAATAAAATTACTGATTATTTATTTTTTCTATTATAATGCATCTACACTATGCGTTTACTCGTACAAGTAATAACATTGGCCGTAAGTTTATTTAACTACAATTCAAAATCGATAACTCTGCTCCCTTGACTACTTAAGGATTCATCCTGTAAATTTTCATCATAATTTTTCAGGACGATTAGCAGGCACGTCGATAATTAGAATAATATTTTTATATTGACGCTCTAAATACATATTTACAAAACCTCAGACAATGAGGCAGACTTCTTTCTACTGATTAATTTATTAATACATAAACTGAATCCGAAAAGCGCATTATCACTTATGATTTTCATTAATTATTTATTACTATTTATTTAAAATTAACAACACCTGCCATCAGCATTGCTCCGAGTTATTCGCTTTTTAAGAAACAATTTTCTGCAGACATTTCTTGAGAAAAAAAATTTGCTTAACGCTCTACGATTTGATTATTAAAAGCATAAAAGAATTCTAGAGGTGATCTTGAAAATTCTTTACATTTTCAAATATGAATTATGAAAAATAATCAGGTCAAAAATCTATGCGCGTGGAAAAATATTATATTGTAAATTTTTTATCAAGTCGATGGCTACTTTAATCGAGTATATTATTTTTATGACATTATATCAGCTCTTATGAACTAGAATTTCTTTTATTACCATTAATGGACTACTCTTTTATAATTATATTTTTTTAATGTTCTTTTTGATATTTTGTACTCAAGGTTTTATTTTTAACGCCATTTACAGCTCCAACAATTTTAATTATATTCATAATACTTTTTATTTAAAACATTTGGCACTGCAACAGTAATATCTTAATTATATGTCATGAAACAATTACTTTTCATAATTCATCATAAATAATCATTAGTAAACTTGTTAACAAATCATTGTAGTCCCATTAAAGACTAGCGCGAATCTCGGATAACTTTGCATTAAGGCGAGAACAATTCAACAAAGTTTTGGCTTTTTCGAATAGCCAAATCGTTTAAAGTCCCAACAAATAATAAAGAAAATGATTTCTTTGCATTATACGAAAACGCAATCGTTTTGAAATTATTCTTACATCACTTTGATTCCTATAACTTCACTTTATACAGTTATTATTAAAATCAAAAGAAAAAAAGGTAGAACAAAGACCTAGATGCAAGCGCAACGTTCTAGACGTACAACCTGCAAGATCACGTACATTTGAAGGCAATTGTCAGATTCAAGCAGTAGAATTTAATGAGTTGATACTACGAGTTATCATTATTTTGACGGTTTAGACGAATTCAAAATATAAATCGTCTACAAAATCATTGCATTTTCTGACACTAGACTTCTAAGTATCCAGGTTTTTTCACATCCCTACGTATTCCTATAAAAATAAAATAATTTATTTACACCATGTTTAGTAAAACGACTATTATCTTTGTCAGAAATCTTTGTAAAAGCTTACTTTGAAATAACTTTTTCCATAATCATAGATAATCGAGCATCAGAGTGATTAGTCGGAAGAAGCGATTTAAGAATTTCTTTTACAAGATTTTCGCTCATTCCTGGCGAAGTTCGCTCGGCAATTTCGAAGGCACCTCTGAGTTCATCCAGCGCCGCACTGTGTCGAGTGACATTGCCACTTTCGCCATTGTCTCTGGCAGCGTATTGATATTTACGTTGCATCTGAAAATTAATAGAATTTATTTATATAAAAATCAATTAAAATATATAATTTTCTACTCCAATTTAACAATGCAACATGAGAACCTTTGATAAGGTAGTAAATTGTTCAAATGCATGAATAAAAAATCTATGGAATTTTATAATTAGCGCTGCCAAAACTTACATCAGACAAAAGCGGGAAAATGACACCATTTAGAACAATGCTTGGCGAATGTTTTTGGTCCTGTGAGCTTCTTGGTCGCTGTGATTTTTCATCGGAGGACGAGCTATGGTCATGTCCTATCAGTATTTCAGATTTAGTTTTCCGGTCTCGTTGTTCTCTCTCCTCGTTTTCGTGACCAGTACTTCGGCGATGCTCTCTTGCACTTCCTGGATCTGTTCTCCTTTTGTATTCTCTTCCAGAATCGTGATATTCTCGAGTTTCTCTTGTTTCAACAGCAGATGTCGGTTTTGGTGCTCCGTCATGTGATCGAGACTAGAAAAAAGTAAAATATATTATGCAGGCTCGTCTTAGTTTAAATCTAGAAATAGTAGACTTACAGGTGTGTGTTTATTTTGTCCATTGCGCGAAGTTTCCTTCGAATCACTTTTAGCTGGTCTGGGATTTGAGTTTTCTTTCAAAACAATAATCCTTTTTCCATTCGAATGAGGCTTAGATTGCTGCTGCTGTTGTTGTTGCAATTGTTGCTGTTGTTGGTGCTGCTGTTGCTGCTGCTGCTGATGTTGTTGCTGTTGTTGTTGTTGCTGTTGTTGTTGTTGCTGTTGTTGTTGTTGTTGTTGTTGTTGTTGTTGTTGTTGTTGTTGTTGTTGTTGTTGTTGTTGTTGTTGTTGTTGTTGTTGTTGTTGTTGTTGTTGTTGTTGTTGTTGTTGTTGTTGTTGTTGTTGTTGTTGTTGCTGCTGCTGCTGTTGCTGTTGCTGTTGTTGCTGTGGTACAAGTATTTGTTGCTGATTGTCTTGAGGCCTATGGTTTGTAGTATGGCTAGAGTTGAGTGGTGCCGACTGCTGTGAAGGTTGCTGTTCCTCGCGGGACATCATGGAAACGATCGAAGATCCTTTGACTCCATGCGGACCCTTTACCGTCATTATCCATGGTTCGTCCATATCGCTGTCTTGTCTAGACTCCTCTCTAAATGAATGACATGTTAAGTTTGAATCACTGCATGCAAATAGAGATACAAAATAGCAATATTACATTAATTTAAAAAAAATATTAAATGTTACTTACGAATCTGAATTCTCACTTTCTGTCTCGGACTCTTCGTTTCTCTGAGACTTCCATTTTTTATATCTGTCAATCAAGTCAATTAGATATGAATTTTTTTTGGCTTTTCGGATAAACTGGAACTTCAGCAATTCTTTTGCAGTCGGTCTCTGTAATGAAACAAAAAGAAATTTATATCAAAATAATGTTGCATTTTTTATCTTATTAAATAAATTTGAATAATTGTAATACTCTGGCTTGTTCAAAAGAAAAGCGTGCAATTTAAATAATTTCAAAAGTTCAGATCCTAATCGTCTACTCGTAAACTAATTTAAAAAAATTTTATAATTTAAAAATATGCATTTTAGATAAAACATTATTAATTTTTAAATTCAAAATATAAATAAATTTAACATAAAAAATATAACAATAGAAAGAATATACAAACATTTTCGGGATCTTTATTGAGACAGGCTTCTACAAATTCCTTGAACTGTTTAGTGTAATTGCCTGTAAGTTGAGGTGGATTGTTCTTCGGAATAAGGAAGAGGACCCTCATCGGATGCAATTCGCTGTTTGGCGGTTCACCTTTTGCCAGTTCGATGGCTGTGATTCCAAGCGACCAAATATCCGCCTGAAAATAATGAAAAAGATGAGCCGCAGATTCTGTAACATTTTACCAGCGAGTCACTGATTACAGCGACATACTCTACTCTTTATCTTTTATTGCAAAGAATTTATTTTTCCTTTAATATTATACAAAAAGTCGCGAAAAAAATTAAAAATCTCTTCGAAATGTGTTTTTGTTCCAAAAAAACTAAATCCCTTTGTAAAAAGTTTTAGGTGTTATTTTTTAGTTTCTTCATCGCGAAGCCTTTTTAAAATTTGTTTCAAGACATTTTCAAAAGACCCACGTTAAATGTTTATCTAACGCATGAAATTATTACAGCACTGTGGCAATAATGAAAAAGTTTTTAGAGCTCTATTCGATCTATTTTATCTATGTAAAATCGAATGTTAATTTGTAAGAACACTTTTAACCTAGTGGGCGTGCGTAAAAAAAGAATATGACAAGAAAAATACCTTGGAGTCGTAGGCGGACTGTTTGATAACTTCCGGCGCCATCCAGAACGGTGTACCGACGAACGTGTCACGCTTGCTCGTCGTGTTCGTCAGTTGTCCTGCGACGCCGAAATCCGCAAGTTTCACGTCGCCCATCTCGCTCAGCAGAACATTTGCCGCTGCAATGAGTAATACCAAGAATAAAATTAGATATGACTGCACGAGCTCTCATTATTCTAGAAAGCATCAAAAACATGGACTTTCTAGAAGTGCATCAATTGCATTTAGGTCGATAAAATATACATGAATTCTTCAAAATATTTATGTCACTATAATAACCTTTAATGTCTCGATGTAGCTTGCGTTCGCTGTGTAAATAATCAAGACCTTTGAGGACTTCTCTTAAAATGACGGCGATGTGCATTTCCTCAAAGCTTCCTGCTCTCATCAAGTCCAAGGCTGAGCCTCCGCCCAAATACTCCATAATAATCCATAGTTTTGTTCCCTGTAATAAATTACAACACCATTAAATAAATTTTACATGAATGCATTTTCTAATGATTATTTATTGTGTGTATATAAAACGTTACTATTACGTTAATAACATTTTATCATCATAGTGAATTTACATTATCATAATTGGAAAAACTTCATGAGCAAGCAAGAAAATCTTTCGGTGTAACTGATACCCCGACAAAAGAAGGCTCTAATCATAGGGTAGTCGGACCAATCAATGACCCGGTACCATTGAATGAACATTTTGGAAAATATGACATGAAAAACAATTAAAAATATATTTGCATGGTCGTTATTCAATTCTTCAGCGAACGAAGTATCGTGCTTTCTATGTCCAATTATCATATAACAAGAAAAAAGAGTAATTATTGCACATCCAAAAGTGGTCATTTACTAGTCGAAAGCGGTCAATCACTAGTCCAAGTACCCTATTCTTTTGTTTAAAGATAAAAAAAATTTTTTTTTTTTCGTATAAAGGGGAAAATTAAAAATCACTGCTTTATCATACTTTAAATTTACCGCTTACATGATAAATCTCTTAATTTACTCTATTTAGTAATGTTGGTGGTTTTTACTGTGTCAGCGGTGTTAATTTGAATTTCTACTGAACATTCGAAGCTTCAATTTCGTTTATCCTTCATTTCGAAAAAATGTTCAAGAATATGATAACTCTCAGTACTTAAGTCATACAGTTTATTTCAATAATGGAATGGCTATTGTTAATCGATAACAGAGAGAAAAAATATACGAGTAACAGGCTAAGGACGTATGAAAGTGTATTCATCACCTACATTTTTGCACGTTATAAGCATGTTTTTTATGTTGATTTAGAGCATGGAATATTTTTCGATTTTTCTTCCTTTGTATGAATTTTTTGCCGTTACTTCTAAGCAAAAGAAGAATCATCAACGGCATCTAGACTTTTGTTTTATGGCGATATTATCCAGTTACATGGTACCGAAGCTGCTTTGCTTATACTATATACTATTATAAAAAGTCAGACTAATAAATCATTATGAAAGCTATCAACGAATCTGAAGTACAGCTTCTTCAACTTTTATTGTAATTATATCTATTTTATGCTGCGTTACATATTACTACACATTACATATTACTTTCACTAATTACCGTTTTCGTATTGATGAAAAGGATCAATTTTTTCTCATTTTATATTTTCACAAATTCAAGTACATGATGATTACTCAAAAAAGTAGTAATAATTGTGTGAATTTCCAAATGACAACCTCATGTACACAAGGTTCAAACTAAAAGATCCAATTCTAAAGGTTCAGACCACAATTCTATCTTATTATTATATTTTTACTATCCAATTTTGCATTTCAGACAATAGTTCATTTTTAGTTTTTTAATGTTCATCTCGACATTTTTAAGTCACTTAAATATAGCAAAACATTTCTTGAGCAGTGAAGCTTTCATATGAATATTTTTTTGGGTAGCGACGTCCAGTGAAGCAAAGCATCCATCGAGTCTACAGTAGATCCGTGTACCATACAGTTTACGGATAGAATAGTTTATCTACCACATAATATATATTATCTATAGATGCACTCACGGTGTTGCTCTGAAAGTGCATTCGCTGTGTCTTTTTACCATATACGGCGAAGCAGAGCAGTCAGTTGGCCCGATGCGCGGATAAAAGCTACTATAAACAAGCATTCATACGGAGAGCTCTTTGCTTTCGGAGCGATGTTCTCACGACGGGTTGTACATGGCTTTTGTTGTTGGCTGTGATCGTGAAAGTATCGCAAGAAAAACGCGGGCCCTTATTTTTCAATTCGCGAGGGTGCGCTCGCTCTTGCTGCTGCTTTTCATATTTCCAGTGTAAATACGTCTCAAGTCAAAAACCTTAGCTGAGTGTGCAATGCGAAATATTCCAAGTACTCTCACCGTCAATGTTTTTTATTTTTTACATTTTTTCCCGATAAGCTGAGAAAAAAGTTGGTCGATCAATGATATCAGCTACTCTGTACAGATCTTGATTCAAGGCCACAAAGCAGTCGAAGCTTGACACCGAGTTTTATTATAAATGCAAGTTTATATTGTTTACCGGCTAGGTCATGCGTGTGCTTTATAACCTTTTGCAACTAGGTCTTTCAATAACTAGTTTATTACATGAATAAAATGGATGCTCTCCTTTTACTTGTCAGGTATTTGATAATTTCAACCATTTTATTATATTATATTGAATAGATAGTAAAAGAGTTAGAATTTTAAATATTTTGAAATATTTTGATAATTCAAATTTGACAATGCATGATATTTGTTTAAGTACAGTTAATTTAAGTTGTCTTCAACGATGTTTGCATTATAAGTTAAAAAATTTCGAAATGTTCTTCAACATAAAAAGAATAATTCTTGAGTTGCCTTCACTAATGCAATGCAGTGTGCAGTGCGACTTTTAAGGTTTGCTCAAGAGTTCTTCGTAAAGAATTTTCGCCGACTATGAATTTAGAGGTAACTTTGCTTGTGATTAACATTATAAGGATAGCAAATATTGCCTAACCTTTATTTTTATAATCCAAATAAACACACGGAATAAAAAAAAAGCAAACTGACTGTATTAAGGCAACATTTTTTCACTTCTTTACTGAAGTGGAATAAGATTGCGAAACTATTGTGCATATACAGCTATTTTCACGATGTATGCATGTTATTAAATATAAAAATTACTTGTTAAATATATTTGGCAAAATAATTTCTGCAATCAATTTTTGCGTCGTACAAAAAATTAACAATGATTATTCACGATGGTTGAGTTTGAGTTCACTACTTGTTCAGTTTATTTGTCAGGATAAAAAGTTGCAGAAGTCGAGCAAAAGAGTATAAGAAATCAAGCTTGAAAAATAAATAGAAAAATTCACCCTTGCAAGTTATCGCAAGTAACGAAAGGGGTGGTTGTCTGTAACACAGGTTGGCTTCTATGTCCCCTTCAATATGTGCAGCTTTTTTTCGCTTCAATATAGTTGCAATGGCTTTGACATAGAAAGATGACTAGTCGGAATGAACTCTTAAGTTTGCGATATGTTATCAAGATTGTTCAGGTCATCTAAATATACGTTGATACCCCATGATTTTCGAGTATAACTTAACGGGTACAAATTAATCGCAAATGAAGGATAAAAATTTCACTTTTTTGGAGTCCATGTTGGAAAAAATTCTATTCGTCAATTATGAGATAAGAGATTTAAAAGATTCATAGGTTATAGATTACAAGATTTTGAATCTGCTATTTTTCTCCTACCAATGACCAATTTGATCCATCGATCAATTTACATGTTAAATAAAAAGTTCGAACCTCTATATGTTTTTATAATTATGACTCAAATTTGATTCCTAAAAAAACAATAATAACTTACCTGTGAAAGAACCAAAGAAAATTATGATTTGAGCAATCTAAACAAGTAAGATAGACAAACTTAAAAGGATTAATAACTATTCAAACGACAGTAAAGATTTACGTAAGTAGGTGGTTTAATGTGTCAAGTGTGATCAGACGTCTCGTGAGAATGCATAGGTCATGAATAGTCTCTAGTTTCTATACACTCCAGACAATGCTATAAAATAACATGTGCAGTAACAGATATATATCAAGAGAGTTCACTATTATTAGGAAAGTCCGATGCAAAATAAAGAAAATGATTGATACGTACAGGTAAAATTAGAACTTAGTTCAATTACAGATCGATTCAAAGCAGTTTCGCGAGACCCCGTATGATGACTGTAATCTATCTCGTCAAAAAGATTTATTGCCCACAATAAACAAGGCAATTCTCGGTTATAAATTTACAATCGTTGTTGTTTGAGGTGCATACGGCTGAATGTACTAAGTACTGATGATTAATAGTATATTTTTCAACGGGTGCACATACATTGTTAAAAAACCATATCTGCACCAGTTGATGATACTATATTTTCCTACGAGAACCTAAAATTAGCGGCAAAGTTGCGTATTTTAGGTTAGAGTGGGAACAAAAATATTTTTCAGGCTCAAAGCCATGCTTTTCTCAGATTGATGTGTCGATACTTGCATGTAGCTTATATTTGACGCCGTTTGAGACTGATAATCAAATTTAAAAAACGAATGTAATTTAAAATGTTTCATTTATGAGTTTAGTGTAAAAATAGTTAAGACTATTATAGCCAACTGAATTTTGTTTTATAAAATTTATAAAATAAAGTTGATGATGAGCTTATAAAAAGAATAAAAATGTATCTACTTAAAAAACTGTTTAAATATATGCTGCAACTCTAACATTAAAATTCGAAATAATAATTCTTACATTTTTCCAGGCGGATAAAAATCCCTCATTCATGTGTAAACATAAGAAGAAATGTCATATTCAAGAAGCTTAAGAAACTATAATCGGCTTAGGAGTCGCAAGAGTCAGTCATATACTATTCAATGCATATCTAAAGAATCGTGTGATCAGATAAACTATACAAAAACATATCTAAGTTTGAAATAAATCATAAGTTACTTTTACTACAGGAACTGAAAGAGCTAGTCAAAAAGAAGATCAAGTATAATAAATCCCAAAGACCTGGGATGATTAAGAACTTGATAGGTCTGCAGAATTATTCATGATAAGCTCTACCATAAGCGTTGGTCAATTCAAAATGTTCGTCATTCGTTGCTAATTACAATGTACTCCTGCTAATACTTTTATCTTTAGAATAAAACTTCGCTTATGTTCATGTGCAAGAATTGAAAAAATTAGAATAATGTAGGCATTGGACCAGAAGCTACAACAGGAGAACACAAGAACAAGACGGTAGGTTTTCATGCCAGGCAATTAAATGATAATTGGTAACTTTCTAGCGAGCTAGCTAGACTAGCTAAATGCAAGCCTCGTCGTCTTCCATGTACTGTCTGCAACGTCTGCTATAGCTGGCCGTTCTCTCGCTCAAATAATAATACTTTGAGCATTTGTAAAAAGAAAGAAAGGTACGTAGGAGTACGGCTGAAAGGCAGTAGTAGGCTTAGAAGAAAGGCGTTGAGTAATAGCTAGGCGCGCCTGCGCGACATTATTGTACACAGAGCCATAGGCTCGCTCTCTCGAGTCTTCTGCAATTTGCAAGAAGACGCAGGCGGTGGGTTGCACACAAAAGGAACGTCTTCGTTATTGCTGTCATCGATGTTTTATATCATTATTCGAGATGCTCGTCGAGCATCGGGTACGGCAAGGAGAAATGAGGAATGACGCCATGAGTGCTGGTGGCGGCTGCATTAGCTACTACGTATATATAAGTATTTGTGCAGTGCAGTTGTACATAACATCCGCAGTGTCATCGCATCGTGCTCACCGTTCGTTGCTTCACAATATTATTGCCATTGTTTCACCATAGTCAAGCGTACGTTGCCTACCCGGGCAGTATCGTCCAAATTGCTCACCGGCGTGAGGAGCTGCAGCCATTTGTGGCGCTTATAGGCCTTTATAATACTAATCCATACGTCTCCGCAACTGCTTTCCCGAAAAAAAATCGACTGTCTCGGATATTGATTACTCATTCATTTTCTCTGCACGAGTACACCGTCACAAATTTTGAAAAAAAATCACTGATTTGAATCTTATGTTAGTTGGGATTTCTTTTTCGGTAACTCTATTGCGATTGATATGGTACGGTCCATGTACATACTCTATTAGCGACATCCTCAAGTATTTAAAAGAAGCAATTTAAGTGAACCCCTAAATAATTGCTGTCAGTTCATTTACAGCAATTTTCTTTTAAATTCTTTCTATCATTTTTAAACAGTCAATGAAGCAATTTCATCTTTTAAGCCTAAAAAGGAAAAGGAAGGTAGATAGAGTTCACCTATTTCCCAACTTTTATAGTACAGATAACTTAAATTAACAATTAGGATTCATATTTACTTTACAAGCTATAATTTATGAATGGTCTTGAGTAAAGTCGAAATCGATGGAGTTTGCAATTACACAAAGAACTTCGCAAGATTCGTAATGCACACTCGGAACAAACTAGAATGACAAATGAACAAGTCCTTTAAAACAAGGATTGCGTTAAGTCTTGTTTTCTTTAGATACAATAGAACGTCCACCTACGATAATTTTTATGCACGAATTATATTAAACGATAAAGATTTGAGAAAACTAACAAAAGAAACAATCACGCTGTTTTCTATGAAAGATTCGAGGAGTGGTCTATGAGCATTTTCACTTCAAACATTGCGACATCATCACAACGTGTATAAAAGCAGATTTACAATAAATAAAAGTTTATTAAATAATTATTTTTCTTCGTGCCAAGGTACGAAGAAAAATCGTGTACACAAAACGGGAGAAAGGGGAGAATGTCTTAGATCACATGTATATCACCCTCGGCTTCGTCTCGGGTGACAATTACGTGTGATCTAAGACATTCTTTCCTGCTACACCCTTGTTGTGTAATATACTAATTATATTTTCTCCAAATATGAATGTGGTCCCAATTTATTTTATTGTTTCAAGAAGTTTTGATAATTTAAAAGTACTGACTTTTATAAGGTATCTCAATTTTCAAAGGTTTAAAAATCGTTGCAAAAAGTAAAAGCCAACCTACCTTAAGATAAGATCCAAAATATTTGGTGACGAAGGGACTGTCACATTGTGACAGAACCATAATTTCTTGTTGGATGTCTTCGATTTCATCTTCGGCTTCTTCAAGATCGATGATTTTGATTGCGACAATTTGCTGCGTTCGGTTATCAATACCTTTAAATACCTCACCAAAGCTTCCTTTGCCAATTCGTTCCTGTTTTGTAAATATAAGCTCGGGATCTACCTTCTGCAAATAAACAATGAAAACGAAAATGTAAGGGTATTTAGCATGATTTAACATAATTACTATATTTCATAAGTGATAAAATCGAGATGTAAGTAAAATTGGAGGAGGAGGGGGGGGCGGGGCAAGAGAGGGCATAATCACGAATATTAAATTAAGTATTCCTTGAGAAATGAATTCACGCAAGCGCTATTGATATTATGCCTTTTTCCACCTTGATATCTCTTGTTATTATTGCTTTATAAATGCGCCAAAAAACATCGATTAAATGCTTAATTTAAATACGCTGGTCCTTTTTATGTTGACCTTAACCTACGATTGCGAACTTTGCGCGTGGCATCTCGGGGCTTATCACTTGATCGAATATATACCAAGCTTACAAATTGACACTTCGGTTAGTACTCGATCAATTTTCTGACAAATAAACTAGTAACATTGATGTCACATCGATGTAACATTGTCATACTTTACTGCAGCTTTTTTGTAAAGAAACGTAGAGATAGTGAATCTCGGGTTTGATTTGAGAACAACGATTAAAGACTTTGAACGTCACTGAACATGATGTATTGATCGACATACTTTTCTATCTCCTCAGAATAAGCAATGAATTTCAGATAAACCACGTTGGTTTATTTCACAACAAAACAATAACACATTTACAATTACATTAATATGCAATTTTTATTTCTGATGTAAAAGCACCTACCAACTACACAGAAAGATTAGTCTTTCCATGATATGCTATTTAATGATGTGTTATTTTATCGTACGTTATTTCATCAAGTTTCACAGGGGGTAGGAAATACCGAAACTTTGGATATCTTTGGCACAAGTCACCTTAAACATATTGTGTATATTAAATACCTATTAAACCAATAGTAAAAAAATCAATTATAATTCTTTCCTGGAAACTTTTGTTCGATGTTTTCTCAGTTAATAAACATGCATTCCCTCTTCTGAGCGGAAAACTAAATTTAGATCAATAAATCAATAAAGCAAATTAAGGGAAGAAATGTTCCCTCGAGTCACATGACAGCCTTATCGAATCGAATGTTTTGATTACTTATCAATACCATGTAGGATAAAAAAGTAATAATATACATTTGCTCAGCGTACATATGTGTGATCTATATTTATCAGAGTGTTATATGATCAATATTGAATAGAGGATAAAATTTGATAACATCAAAATTATATTGTTTTCATTGCGTCTGATCATAATTGACAATATGACAATAAATTGTTTCATTTTCAATTAAAAGTCTAAAATGTGCCACTGTGAAAAATTTTTTGCCACGTCAACAACCCGAAATATATCAAGACCACTCGATTAAACAACAGATTTGTAAAATAAATTATTCATGAATTTCCATGAATTATGAGTAATAAATATAAAAAATTGCCAAAAATGTAAAAAAAAATACAAACACGTTAATAATCAAGTAAAAAACACGAGAAAATTCAAAATCAAATTTATTTCCAGCAGTGTTACATGTATAATTATTTACGTACGTTTTTTTTAATACGCGGTACACTAAAACTATAGCGAAATTGAACTATGTACGCGCCATAACAAATAAACACAATAAACATTATAAAAGGCACATGGAATTCGCACGGCTTTTAGGACTTGAAAGCTTGCGTAGCTCAAAAAGAAAGAAAAACTATCAAAAGCTTTATTGCGCTGCTCGAGGTTCAATGCTCTCGATGCCCGAGTAACGGTACGGCGGTATAAAAGCCCGAACTACAAAAGCTCGCAATCGTAACGCGGCGTATAGCGCATCGAGTGTCGGCTATACATATATCACCCAGATGTGCACATGATTGCGTATGCATGATTGCGGGTCCGTACTCGTATATAAACTTGGCGTATGCGCATTAATAAGAAACCACTGGATCATGCGTGAAGACGTTGGCATTCTGGATGATCATTGCCAACAAACATTACATTTACGAGCCGACAAGCAGAATAAAGACTTTTGCAGGCCCATAAATCGAGGGGTGGTCTTATCAGATCAATAAATTTTATTTTGGATAACCTTTGATTGTCGCCGAAAATTTGACTTGATCGTTTCATGCCGCTTACTTCTGATGGTTTTTTTTACCTCCTAACTTTATTCATAGATATGAAGTACCTATACTGCAAAACGTAACTCCCTGATTTTGATCCGAATAAGCGTACGAGCAAATTCAGATAAATCCTACATAATTTAACAAACAATCCTAGCTTGTAATTCTTCTACAATGGAGTTCAAAATCTATAGACTAGTATAATTCAAAGCGTGTTTTAGAATACGGCCACATCAGCCTACAATACTGAATTTGAACTAAAAGTTTATGCATCCAGGCATGTGTTTCCAAAGTAAGCTGTAGTTAACAATATTTTGGGAGCAAAAGTTTTATAGAGTTAATCAGGAAAATAATTGCATTATTTTTACAAATAATTTCGTTTGATAGATTTTTAAAAATAGCAACTTTGAGGACTGAAATTGAATAATACAAATACCTTATAACGGGCAATAAAAAAAAGTATCGATCTTTAAGGTTTTTTTTTGTATTGTTAATCATATTTTGAAAGTAATTGTTAAATTAGTGATGTTTCTATCAAGTGCAAGAAAGGAAAAAAGTGAAGCAGATCATGAAACGAATTGAAATAGAAGGAAATATATAGTTTTGGATATGAATTTTAAAAGGACTTGACTACGAAAGCGAAGCAGTGGGTGAGACTGTATTTTCTCTCTTTTCTATTACAAACTTGAATTGCAATCTAACGGTTGATGTGATTTTCTACCACTTCACGGAACTGAACCTCTGCTACCTTACTAAGTTACGGGCCATTACTGAACGAGAAGGGTAAAATTAGTGCTGCAGGTAATTTTTAACGATGCAAAAATTGTATTTACCCTTGTGCGAAAATGTAAATCTTGCAGCCGTTTAATGAAGAAAAACTCACTAATGCAAACAACGATAATTGCTTTTACGCAATCACGTAATTCAGTTGATTGAACTATCGAGCATAGATAATATTTTCAGAAAAATGATGAACTAACAAGTTTTGAATAACATTCCAAAGTTAAATTTTACTAACGATAAATCCATGAATCATCTACATCCTCGACAGAATTGATTAAGATGATAATACTAAGCTGTTTTTTTGAAAAAAAAAAACAAATACACTGCTCGCGAATTATGGAAAAACCACGGTTTTAAGTGAAAAATAACGATTTTCAAGGACAAGATTGGTTAATTAACTTCATTGAGAGCTCATAGCAACGGAAATCTTCATTTTTAGGCCAAAACTAACTTTTACAGGATTGGGAGTGAGGATCTAAGCGACTCCCTAACGTATATGTGCGACAAAAGTGAGTTATTTCCACGTAAATTGTTTTTATTTTTCAGAAATCATCAGAATTTTATAATTTTTGACATTATAATGAAAAAAAAAACAAAATAACATCAAAGTCTTCGCTTACGTAATTTTTCAAAAAAGTATTCCACTGAAAAAACCTAATTTAAGACTATTATACGATCATCCAGCGGAAGTTTGAATTACAGATTTGCAAGCTGTATGTAACGGCGTAATTTTGTTTTTTACAAGTATGCCGTGCACTGTTGCAATTAAGTAGCCGGAAGTGCAATAAATCTAAAATGAATGAATAGCAGTTCCGATCGGGGTTGATTTTTCTATGTAAATAATTGTTTGACTTTAAAATGTTCTTATTTACTTCAGTCATGACACAATAATACATTGATCTAAAGTTGTACGCAAAAAAAATCAAAGGCTCAAAATACATATCGAATATGATGGCTTCAGTTTGAAAACGAATTCAGGTTGCCGAGATAATCTAGAGAGTCGCTTGATTCGAAATCGATTTTCAATTTCCATACCTTTTTCCACGTTGTGCTGCATAAGAGAAGCAGCCCAGTACCAGTCGGCAAAGCCTACACCGTGCAGTAAGAAAACGCGCTCGAATGCGGCCTGTTGCATGACAGCAAAAAGTAAATTAAAACTAGCCACGTTGAAATGTGGGTCGACGAGGGCTTATTTACAACGTTTTCCGCATGTACGACTTTGTCAGTACATATGCGTATTTTCACCTGCAGTGGAGGGTGTGCGTACACGCTTTTATAAAATCGTTGGCTCAACTTTACGATACCGCGAAAAAATATTCTGCTACTGGGTTTATTACCAGCGCAAAATGCACGTCAGCGTTTGAAAATATAGCGGTTGTTGCAAGAATTTTACTACGCTAGCGATCGAGGATCAGACTGACGCGTGTTGCAACATTAAAACTGAAGTATGTTAAAGAAGAACGACAATTTTCCGAGAGAAGAATTTCAGCAAAGAGTTACAACGACATTGGCGACAAATTGTGCATTTAGTATTTTTGAAAGAGCGAATGGCAATAACAAGAGGTTCGCCAAGAGAAAAGTCGCCACAAAACCGGATTGCGGCATAATGAGTTTTACAGTTGAATCGTTCTGCAGCGAAGCTCTTGGCCTGCTCGAGGTGTCGCGAGCCGACTGCACTGTATACGCGACTGCAATTGCCATCTATTCTGTACCGCTTGAATGTGTACAGCACGTAGGACGCATAAACTCGCTGCTCGATGTGGACGAAGAGCGAACAAAGAGAGGCAAAACACGAGAAGAATCGCGCAAAACGACTGCGAAGACTTTTCGACGAAGCGAGTCTGAAGCGTGACCATACGTACGTAGGCCAAGTACGTATTTTCGGTTCGAGACGGTGACTAACGCAAACCAGTCTTACCGACGTAAAGCGTAAAACGATGTATAGATAGAGAAAAAAATTTGTTTAACTTCGCTTCGATGTGGGTACGCTGCTGCTACGTACTTATTGCGGTCCTGGTTTAATTGGAAATTTTCCATAGCGGGCATAACAAATATTAAAACGTCATGCAGATTCGATACAACTGCAGCTGCTTTCCTTGCCGCTGATTGAAACAAGAAATGACCAAGAGATATTAAGAAAAAGAAAGAAAAAAGCTATCAACATTTTTTGGCAAAATCAGTCGAACATATGATTGTAATTCATGGTTTTATATACAATCAAACAATTATAACTATTCAACAGTATGCGGGCTGTAACTACAAATGCACTCATCTACGAGTAGTTCATACGTATCCTGACTGAAGCTTGTGACTTCGATCTGTTTTTATAGCATCCTACTCTTGTAAATATATTTCTTGTTGCAGCGCACAAGATCACAGCAAACGAGAAGAGAGAGAGAGAGAGAGAAAGAAAGAAAGAGAGGGAGAGAGAAAGGTGAAAAATACTTCTGCTGGAGGTTTGCGGTCTCCAACGATCCTGTTATACCGGTACATTTCGCTGCCCAGTAAAATTCACGATCATCCTCAAAATATGTCTTTTGTTTTGACAAAAGTTCAGCTTATAATAACGCGCACTTTTGAGACAGTTAATTTTTATTTGAATCGATCAGAAAATAAGAAATAGCTCAGTGATTATAGATGCAAATCCACATTGTACAGTTGAATCGTTGAATCGTAAGATGTCAATTAATTTTCTTTATTCTAATAAAAACAATTCTGTCGATCACACTAAAATTTTTTACCAGAATTGGGTAAAAAATGCTTAAAGTAGGTATTCTTTTCATGTTAATTTCGTTAATATCATGGCGACAAATATATAAAATATTATTATGAAATTCTTTCAGAATGAAAAATGGGTTACAGCTCAGTAACTGTAGGATATTACACATGTTGTCTCACTAGCCATTAACTCTAACCTACACAACTATTCATATCAACTTCTCTTTTGATTCTGGCTCATCGTCTGCATACCGTTAAACGCTTGACTTATACTTATAATATTTATAGCGAGATGCACGAAAACCGGTAATACTTTACAGATCAATTTGAAGCGAAGGAAAAAAAATTAAAAATATAAATCGATCGAAAATATAAGAAAATTATTAGTAGAAATTATAATATAAAGTCTACTAAGTAGTAGGTATATCATACTAAGAGTTAAAGAGAAACAGCATTCAATAATTTTAAAATTTTATATAAATTCGGACGAATCGATAATGAAGCCCAGGAAACAATCCGCTAATTTTTCTTAGCAAAGGAGAAAAAGCCCACGACTAGACGATTCAAGAGCAGTTTAATCGCATCAAGGGACACTTACCGATGGCGCAGCGGACCTAGAACGCATAGAAGGTTGCAACAGGTTCGTCCGATCTTTGCTGTTTTTTTGATGTTGCTGCTGTTGCTGGTGTATAGCCGCGGCTCGCTGAATTTCGCGCCTCGAAGGCGGTGGCGGAGGTGGATGCGATAGCGGCCGAGCGCTTACCTGGCCGCTACCTGAATTTGGCCTGTGATTCACTGGATATTGAGGGCCCCAAGAGTGACGCGATTGTGGGTACCCAACATAAGGACCAGCAAACTGGGGCGAACCGTTCAAGTTAGTCGGCGCCATCACTACAGATGCTTGTTGTTGAAACTGACTACCGTTTCGCATTTCACTTGCGCACTGATAGTTTGTACCTTAACGCCCTTTTTTTTATTAGCTTTTCTTGATCGTTTCTCGGAAAACGTCACGATCAATTCAATTTTTTCTTATACACATTTTTTATTATTCACAAATTCCACTGCTATATCACTCGAGATCTAGGCACTGTGTATTTATGTCGATATCGATCACTTCGTTACATGTGATAAAGTATGTATTCTAATAGGTTTTGCAGATGTACTCAGGAAAACTGAAATTTTAAATATATTTTGGCATCAATTATCGCCTCGATAGCTGACGTACTTTTTGACAACTTTGAGCGTCGATGAGTTTGTTTTGATTCGAAAATATTATACGGTCATACGAGTTTTACATTTAACATCGCTCTTACAGATGCACAAATAAAAAATTTTAACTGTTCGTAAACATACTTTCTCTTTTTTGGCGTTGCTAACATTATGCGATTATAATAAAATTAATTCTTCGATAATCGGGGAAAAAATCATTAATTAATTCACATTAAATACAGCACGTTTGACTTGCTCTCTGTAACATTTACATACATGACTTGGGTGTTTAGCTCTACAGATCAATTTAGTACGCTCTCACTCGATTTTAATTAAAATGCACTTACTTTCTCACTTATTTGTTTAATCTAACGAACTTTGTACGACTTTATAATAACTTATTGAGAGTGAGTAACCTATTATAACCTGTCTTTCATATTTTAAGTCTGTTCTCAACGCACTATTTTCAATTACATGACCAACCGAAAACCCGATAAGTCGGTTTCGCATCATTTTTCTTAAAAAGAAATTAATGGAATTAAAATAATTGAAAATTGAAAACTCGAAGTTTATAGAGATTCATTTTTTCGGAATAGACGGACACCAAAGCTTAAATGCGTGGAATTCCAAAGATTATGAATATATAATGTTGAAAGGTTTAAAAATGCGACTTATGAGCATAATGTAAAAGAGCGAAAGCTTTTTTTACTTCATTTTCTTCAAGAGAAAATTTCTTTAGATAGGAAGATTTATGGCAAAAATTGATTTGCTGATCAAGTTTGCATAAGCAAACAACAAAATTCATGATAAACTTTTTTTCACTTTTGAATATTAATTTGAATATCAATAAAATTTCACGACACCCAAGTCCGCTTTCCTGTTCATATTTATTGTAGTATTTTTATTTCGGAATAAATATGAAAAGTATGTCTTTGTACACATTTGGTTTACTTTAGTGATGTGAATAATATCAAGCCTTGCGGAGAGTTTGTGAAAATAAAAAGTTCCTTTCTTGTTAAATTCGAAATGAGTATAATACAAAAAATTCACGATGTATTTTTTGTTGTTACTTTGTTGAAGAGAAGCGTAGTTAAAAAACAAAGAAAAGTGACTTGTTTTAAGCACAGTAACTAAAAAAAGTAAAAAAACCTACATACAATGGTGTTCCACATAATCTTAGTTTGTAAAAAGCCAAAATAAAAAGAAGAAAAAAAAACAGAAAAAGTAGTTTATGTACTGAATGTTGTAGATGCCAAAGCGAGTAAAGAAGAAGACTAAGATAAGGATGGAAAGTAGAACGAAGTAGAAGGGGTATCAACTTGGCACCTTCAACAGTCACAGTTACGAAGGGAGTAATGACACCGAGCGATGTGTGTAAAAATGTGTGTTCTAGGCACATGCCTTTGCAAAAAATATTCTATGCTTCATTTGCCACGTTGCCTACCACAAACAGCTCGTTCTTAGTTTTTGACTCTCCATAGTTTTTCAGCACAAGTCCCTTCATTTAACGTACTCTTATATAAAGTCGCAAGCTTTAAAAAATTTAAAGCAGTGGCTGAAAGCCTAGTGCGAAGTATTTACCAACAAAGCAATGGTCAATAAATGCATGAAAATACAGTAATTTACTTTTTTATTCATCATGGCAGCTTCCTCTATTAAATTATATCCATGTTTATATGAATTTTTATAATTTATTCTATACTAACTATTTTGAATATTAATGACAAAAAAGAAAAATAAGGCATTAACAGTACTAACTGATCATTTACACTTTTGAGTGAAGAGCCCTAAGCAAATATGAAGTTGAAAGAAACAGATAATAAAAGCAATTCCTACACCAAAATGTAAAAAATAAATTCTGAAAAACTAATTAAACTACGATGAGGTAACCTTAACTTGTAAGAAGCATTGTAAAAAATCGAATATATCTGGAGTCTATTTGTGCGCAAGAGTACTTTGTCGGTATCGCCTCTTAGCAATCTGCATACGAAGCCATAACTCATTCGCTCCTCGGCTACGCTCGGAAAATAGAAAGCCTAAATGAATGAGAAAATGTATGTGCACAGCAGGATAGCGGGCCCACGTAAGCGCATGAAAATATCGTACAAATATACCCAATAGAGTCCATTGCATTTAATTGCCCCCGTAGAGGTCGCTCGAACTCAACTGCTACAACTCGAGCGATCTCAAAGACGCGAAAAAGTTACTTGGTGACACAAAACAAATGCTCAGCCCACGGTGTTCAATCACAGAGATTCCAACTTTTGGGACTTCATATTTTTTTCCTACTAATAGAGTTGAGCTTTGTCGAATTACGAAATGCAGCATAGAAAATTCCGTAATGCCACGTATATTTTTACAATGCAAGCCGTGTGCATTTCTCTACGCGTACTTAGCATATAACAATCGCGAGGCGAAAACGTGGGAAGAGTCGCGCAATGAAATACAAAGGATAAAGCTAGGCATGCGTGTGGAAGATTACGTAGGAGCTATTAGCTTTATTCCGTTTACCTACTCTCTTTCTCGGCTCAGAAGTTTTTGTCCAAGTAAGTGGCAAAAGGAAATTCACGCAAGCAAGAAAGCCGCGAGCTCGAGTATTTTTGAAGCTACTAATTTTCCTCTTTCACTCCCTTCCTTTCAATGCGTGAAAAGTAGACCAATTTTTATTCCTAAATATATTTTCGAACTTTGGTACGGAAGAGTTTCGTGGCTAGGTGTCAAGCTTAACTGCATGGGTTCATTCATGAAAAAGTGCCGTGATCAGCGTGCACGCAAATAGGAGCTATAAACTGCTGATTATCACGGATATGGAAATTTTCGCCAAAACTCCTTGTTGGATAGCTTAGTTGGATATATAATGGAAAAGTAAAAGTATACGCTCTCATTTGCATTTAAATGAAAAATAAATCTATCGAGTCAGTTTAAGTGCTTAGGTGCTTGCTGCACGAAAAGTTTAATTTCCATAAAACTCGTTGACTCAAACAGTATATAGTGATCTCGATTAAAAAACTCATTGCGTTACTAGTTATAGGTCAAACCAAAAAAATAAATGTGAACGAACGATCTTTGTAGAAAACAAAAACAATCCAGGATACAATACTCGTGCTTTGTGTAGAACCATATTTACAATTTTTCTCTATCCCTCTTGTCCCTGTTTTCTTGATTCCCCTTCCATTGCATTGAACATACAATGAAATTGTGCATTCATACATATATATCCACCCCCCATTGCAGCTCGAGTAACAAAGAACTTATAATGTACCAGAACATATGGGTTATTTTCCAATTATTTAATCAACACGTGAATGTTATAGGTGGATGTGAGATCGAAAATTCATTGCCAATCATTGACTAGTTTACAGTTTGAAAGTTTCTTAAGCTTACAGAAAAAGTGGTAACAGAGAAACAAATATGAACGGATCATGAGGTTTTAGTCGATCAAAACTTAACGAACATAATGTCAATTTGTTCAACAAGTGAAATACTAATAACGTAACTTGGGACAATTTTTTCATATTGCAAGCATGTAAAATACGAATTAAAGCCATAAAAATAAAAAATAAAACGTAGCAATCATGAGTAAGTTGCGAAAATTGAAATGGTTCATTGAACCGTGAGTAAAATGAAGGGACATACGCAATCAAATGATTCTTCTATAGACGCTACTAATTTGCTAGCTAGCAGCCACTATTTGATAACTGTCGATTTTCTAGCATTCGAGTTGAGAAATAATAATTCAAAGGGTGAAAGCGCTGGCACGAGTCGATCGATGTTGCGCCCTATTGAAGGCGTGATCGCGAACTATCGCGATTAAGACTATTCCCGGCGCAATTTTTATTGGGAGAAAAGCCCAAGGAATGGAGGTGAAACGAAAGCTAAGCTGGCTCGCCTTTCTCGAGCGCGTGACACCGCGAATAAAGTCGCAGTTTCTCTCAACGCAAACCATAATTAAACTCCTGCAGTGACTTATCTCGTTAAATTCGCAGCCACATTATTTTATTTTTAAATCCTACATAGCATATGGACGTGCGCGTGTATTTGCTTGACACGCGTCGAGGATTGCGCGCACGTCTGCGTTGAACGCGTACACACGCACGAATAAACACGGACATACACATATATACATAAAATGTATATGAATGTAAGCTGACGCATACGCGCGTCAAAGTGCGCAATTCTGTTCTCATTGTGTTTCTCGCATTCTTCCAGTAAGCGCATATTTAGTACGAGCCGAGCCTTTTCCATGCATTTTGCATGGTAAGAAAATTCAACTCTTGTATATTCAAAAAATCAATTTACTCCAATCTTAATGTTTGTTTTTTTTATAGAAATGGTGATAATTCAAGGTCATTTTTGTTTTCGAGTTATCTTACGTCGTGATTATGATAAATCAAGAAAAACATATGACCGATCATTGTATTGCTTACGTACGTTTAAAAAGTTGAAATCAAGAACACAGTCGCGAGTATATCACGAAAAAAAAAGAAAGCTGAGAACCTTGAATGTGAGTAGAATGCGGGAGCCAAGTTTCGTCAATTAAGCGACTGATTTTAAAAACTGGACTCAAGAAAAAATAAAGAAGATACTGAAATTCAAACTGTATACATTAACACTGTGGAGGCTTAAGAGTGGAGAGAAATAAAAATTAAATCAAATGAAACAAAGAGCAGCAAAGACGAGAAACCAGTATAAGGAGTTGGAGTTTTGCCAGCTGTCGCCGATTTTTGCAGTTAGCGAACACAGGTTCTTTGCTTATCGTAACTAGTGCTTGTAACTTTGCATTTTCCCCGAGTTTTATGAAAAAGTAAAACGCCGGAAAAAGCCACGCCAGATATCAGTATTCTTTTTTTACTTACACTGCAAAACGAACTGACTTAAACGAAATGTTCTGTCTACATATTATTTTAGAAACATCACAGATGCTTTGAAAAAAGTTCAAGACACAAGGTGAACGATCTATAATACCGTACGTACGAAGTAGAAAAAAATGTCTAACCTACAGTTGCAGTGACAAATAAATGTTTCAAGTAGCAATTCGTATTGTGGTGACAAATATCAATCAATTAATGTATTTTTTCGATCGATCTTTCAGGACCACTGAACTATTTCTTATTGCAGTAGATAGCTTATATAAATTGGCCAATCAATTAAACTGCCATACAGTAAATTGACATTTTAGTAAAATCGTCCATAATAATTCACTCTATTAAGTAAGAAAACAAACCGAAGAGATAGTTATTTATTATTATTTACAAAGAGAATAAAAAGTATTCTGTGAGTAAGAAGAACCGATCGTAGCTTTTACCGTAAAGTCTAGCTGGTACAGTCCACATGCGTATTCGTAACTATCCTATACAAGTAAAAACTAGTTTGGAGATGCCTTTCTAACCGTGATTAGCTAGGTAGACTTACGAGCGCATGACCTATGAGTAGCGCTTATTACATCGAACGAAAAATCCAGTAACGGCAAGGCCAAAATTTCTCGACAATTTGAAGAAAATTTCAAGTATTTTTCAGTGGTGTACGAACATCGCGAAGGCAGCGAAACTTGCAAGGAATTCACAGCTATAGTTGCAATATCGGTCTCTACGTAAAGGAGAAAATGAGCCAGTCGGTTCATATAACATTGGCTCACTCGTGCGTTCGCATTATATAGACACACAGACAAACTATAGACACTCATAAACCAATATAACGACAAGCAGATTCTTCAGGGAAAAAATCGGTGCTCAGTAAGCCTGCGTAGTATATTTGCCCAAAGAGTGACTAATTAGCGATTTTTCGAGCGCGTGTGCGATTTTTTTTGTACGAAAGTTATTGATGCTCCGGAAGACACATGGGCAGAATATAAGCAGGGCAATTAATTTTGGGTCAAAATAATACTTTTTTACAAAACCGTGCGCACGTATGTCACCGATCTTGACGCGCTTTTGGTATGTTATAGTACATGGTAAAAAGGTCTCAAAAACCAAATTTTAGACCCCCTCCCTCCTCCTACCCCCCACTTCCGGTATAAACGTCCATTTTCGATCTATATTTTTTCTGAAGCCCTGAAGCAATTAAAAAATCTGAAAAAATTCATAAAAATACTTTTCAACAATCCAAACAATCTTGAATTTTTTCAGATTTTTTGAGAGCTTCAG
The DNA here is from genome assembly GCA_902732785.1 of Trichogramma evanescens. Classification (NCBI taxonomy): domain Eukaryota; kingdom Metazoa; phylum Arthropoda; class Insecta; order Hymenoptera; family Trichogrammatidae; genus Trichogramma; species Trichogramma evanescens. Next base: position 42 of record CACVKI010139846.1, on the reverse strand, counting down.
GCCTTCAGATAAAATCATTAAAAATTCTAAAAATCGAGATAC
>CACVKI010139844.1:0-43377 GCA_902732785.1 Trichogramma evanescens | reverse complement strand
CCTGCCCATGCACAAAAACATCGCAATCGCGCTAAGTGAGAAGATTTTGAGCGCGCGTACGGCATTTGAGAGCAGATCCTAAAGGAAAGAGGTAGAGGGAGAGGGTGGGGGCAAAAAAATCCGTAGCATCCTTCGAATAAGAATTTTATTATTTTTCTTGTGCGGAAAAGTGGAGGAGGACGACGCGGTTCGTACAAGCTTTACCTTTCTGTGTATATACCTATATGTATATATGCGCGGTGGCTTTTACCTACACACGTGCACATGCACGTAGAGAGAAGCTAGCACGCGCGTATAGCGTAGCGTAGCAGCAGCAGCTGCAAGTGGATAAATCTGCAGCTCGTATACGAAATGAAGGGGTTGGAAGAGAGCTGCAAAGGTATATAGTATAGTAGCAGTGCTTGCGCGCGTTATCACACACAAATACGCTCGTGGGGTACGTGTATGTGTGTCCGTGTGTGTATGTTATTGATTCGATTTCGGCAACTCTCTCTCTCTCTCTATCACGCTCTGCTCTCCCTCCCTCTCTCTCTCTCTCTCTCTCTGTACTGCATGTGTGTATGTATACACAGGAGTGCTCTTATAAAATTGGCAACCACCGGCGTCTGTATATGTATCACTGGAAAGAGAGATCGTATCGAGACGCGTACTCGTGTGCTTGTGGGTATGTGTTAGTGTGTATCTGTGCGTAATGTATACGTACTTATACGCGAGAGGTGCGGTGCATTTGTATCGCGAGAGTAGAGAGAGAAAGAGAGAGAGAGAGAGGCAAATTCGTGCCTCGAGAATCAATGCGCCTTTTTCCGCGTGTATAAATAATATATCATGTTGTGTATCGAGATTTATAGTGTTTCAAAGTGGGGAAGAGGGAGGTATGCATGATGCACTTACTGTTTTTTTCACGAAAGACACGAAGCCGTAGCCTTTGGATTTCATCGTCTGTGGATCTCTCACGACCCTGCAGTCCCTGTAACATGACAGAAAAAACAAAGATCATTGAGTATATTGTTACTTTTCGTACACATAACTATTGTAGTTTTTTTGAAAAGATTGCACGTAACGAATTATTAAAATTATTGTTACATAAGGAAACCTCTGAAGGGAGCCTATACAAGCTTTATTCTTGCTTTTCTCTCTCCAGTGTAATTTTCGGAATTCTTTATAAATACACGTGCCAGGGCAGAGGCAGCACAGCCTTAGCGTCGATATATTTCTCACAAGACTCGAATTCACCGTCAAACAAGGCGTACCAGCCGAGAGAGAGAGAGAGAGAGAGAGAGAGAGAGAGAAGGCAAGGCAGGGAAAGCAGGCACAGGCAGGCATACATAAAATCGAGTCTCTCGCTCGGCTCTCTGTGTGTAAGTACACGAGCGTACGAACCTACATCTCTATCTCTACACCTATACATATATCGCCTCGACTGCTGCTACTGCTGGTATACGTGTACGTGTGCGAGAGCGAAGCGATGAAATTTTCAAGCGACATTTCGCGCACAACCATCCTTAAAAATCAAGAGCGTTAAGAAACGTAAAATTTACCTCGTTCTCCTCCTGGCAGCGGCACTCGTAAAAGTGTACGTATACGTACGTACGCGCGCGCCTCGCCTTTCGCGTACTTTACGACGCGGGACGTTTTGCCGCCGCCGCCGTCGCCTCCGCGCGCTCTGGAGGCAACGATAAAAACGGAAGATCGACAAGGACGTATAAGCCCAGCAGGAACAAGCGGCGGCGGCAGCTGCCTTTTTTCCCGTTTTCTGGCACGATTGTTAGACCTTTTTTTTTCTTCTTCTTCTTTACACTCCCTCTCTCGGCGTATTTTTCCGTGCCCAGATCCAGCTGTTCCGGTTGATCGGCACACAGGCAGGCAGGGTCCACGCACTAGCTAGCTAGCTCTATATATAGCGCGACGTATTACGAGCGCGCGACAGGCTGGCTACTGTTGCTGCAGCAGCTAGCTAGCTAGCAACTACTACTGCAACTGCACACGACAATTAACAGAGCTTTATTACGTACTATCAAGAGCCTTTTCTTAATCGTGCTCCCCGATGTATCGCTTTTTATGGCCCTTTCCAATTTATTTCGTTTTTATTTTCTATATCTTCTTTTCTGCTCTTTCTATCTTTCCTACACAACTCGCACTCCCCCTATCTCTTTTTTCGTTTCTTCCATCTCGCTCTACAACGACGCTTCAGCCTACTTCCACAACTTTACGATTTTCGAATTGTCGAGTTATTTCAAAAAGAGAGCGAGAGAAGGAAGTTTCTTTTTTCTTCTTTGCTCGCGCGCATTCTGCCGTGCCTCTCGAACGGAAGATAACGGCTGAATTAAAACACAATAAATTTTACTAAATTGTTAAAATATTTTCTGCTTTTTTAAGATACAAATCTTATCGCGCGAGATTGATTAAATAAATAAAGAGACAATGCTGCTACCAGGCGAGTTTTTAAAATTAGTCCGGGTTGAAGTCTTCGATCGAGCATGACCTTGATATAACAACAAAAATGGTATGGCAACCATTAGCTATAAGACAGGAATGCGCCAGAAATGGTTTTTCACCGCAAATCGTGGCATTCCTGGCCCTGGTGAATATTTACTTGAGTCGCTCAACCGATCGGGTCTTCACTAGTCAAGAAGTCGAAGATGGCTCGAGCTACGACTTTGTAATCGTCGGTGCAGGCAGTGCCGGCTGCGTCGTGGCTGATCGAAGCCGGTGACGAGGAGCCACTGGCTGCCGAGGTACCCGCGCTGAAGATAGGCGGCAGCAACGCCGATTATGGCTATTCTTCGGAGCTCGAGCCCGTAGCCTGCGCCTCAACAAATAATCGATGCCCTTATCCGCGTGGCAAAATCATGGGTGGCAGCAGCAGCATCAACGGCATGTGGTATGCGCGAGGCTCGCGAAACGATTACGACGAGTGGGCCAACCTCACTGGTGACCCCGATTGGAGTTATCAGACTGTTCTGCCTTACTTCAAAAAATCTGAAGATTTGCGTGTTAAAAAGGTAAAGTCTCGAACTACTATGTATTATATTGAAAATATCATAAGTTCCTCTTTTTTCGCAGATCTTAGAGAAACATCCAGAAGCCCATGGCACGGGTGGCTATCAGGTCGTTGATTATTTTTCTTATGACGACGATAATTCGAATTTAATCTTTAACTCTTTTCCAGACATGGGACTAAAAGAGGTGGATTACACCAGCGGTGACGATATGATCGGTGTGTCAAAGCTTTTGCGGACGACGGTTCATGGCTCACGTCAGAGTTCCAACGGAGCATTCATCAGACCCATACGTAGCAAAAGAAAAAATTTGACGATCTTGAGTAAGGCCAAAGTAACGAAAATCATCATCGATCCGGAAACGAAACGGGTTGAAGGTGTCATTTATAACAGGAGAGGATGGATTGAATACGTAGGAGCGAAAAAAGAAGTCATCCTGTCGGCGGGAGCCATCGACTCTCCCAAGCTACTCATGCTATCCGGTATCGGACCTGCGGATGTTCTGAAAGAGTCGAAAAATTCTTTGATCCACGAGCTGCCGGTTGGCTCGAATTTACAGGATCACGTCAACGTCCAGGGCTTCCAGTTCAACTTGACTTCGCGCGCCTACCAAGAAGACGGCTTGGGTTTGTACAACTTTCGCAACGACCTAGCCTATTAACTGAGCACTCGCGAGGGTCCGTTAACGGCTACAGGTATGATGGACGTGGTAGCTCACGTTCAAACGCCGCTCGAGTCTCGGCCTGGCGTGGCCGATATGCAAGTTCACGTTTTCGGTCAGCTGACGCCGCCAGAGCAGCCCAGCCCCATGATCAACTCGTTTATGCCATATGCCTGTTACAACGTTGTGAACATGGGCATGAGCATTCTCAAGCCCCAAAGTCGAGGTTCGGTCAAATTGAACAAATCGAGACCGGAGTCTTCAGCACCCAGGATTAGTTTGAACTATGTAACACATCCAGATGACAAGCGGATCTTGGTAGAAGGACTAAAGATGATGCGAGCCTTTTTCGAGACGGCAACTTTCAAGAAAAGTGGTTTGAAGCTCAACGATTCGCCGGGCTGCAAACATCTGCAGCAAGATCAAGACGAGTACTACGACTGCATGATACGACTTTATTCGGCTACAAATTACCATTCAGTGGGCACTTGTAAAATGGGACGTGATGATGACGAGACAGCCGTCGTAGACACGCAACTCACGGTTCGTGGCTTGGAGGCTTTGAGAGTCGTTGACGCGTCAATTATGCCGACCATCGTTCGGGGCAACACGCACACACCTGTGGTAATGATTGCAGAACGAGCCAGCGATATGATTAAGTTCGAGTGGCAGCGTTCTTAATCGAAAAATATTGAAATTAATGAGAACTGCTAATTTCTCACTTTTTTGTCATTTATAGTAAATAAGTCCACCGATAAGTACTTTTTGTGACATAAATTGAAAATATAAAATCTTGCGTATACTTAGAAAACTTTTATTTTACAAAACCTAAATTAAAAAATATTAAATGTCCAAGAGAATTGCTCCAAAAATGTTTAATTCTAAAGTGTCATGCATCAAGTATCAAGCATATCATCTAATCGATATCAGCCAATCACTATTGACGGAGAAAAGGGAAACTCAACGTCTTTTGATTGGTTAATTAATATAATTGAAGAGTCATTACTTAATTATCGCCGAAAATAAAGATCAAAATAAAATAATAACTAAGATTCTTACAGTTTAGTAGTTTTTTCTACAGTACTACCTTGAAAGCACACCAATAGTTCGAAATATAAGAAGCGTGGGGATGCGCGTGAATTAAACAAATCTTTGTGCACACTATTTTCAAATGATATTATTCAACATTGTACTGCGTAACGAGGTGTATATAACGTTCAAAGGTTAAAGAAATCAAGTTTGCCACAAGAAGTTTTGAAAAATAATTTTTGCTTCTTTTGGACACACCTCTCTCTTATCGTAAATAAACAGAAAGGCGATGTTACAATCAGGTGAGTTTTGCAAACCAGTGATTGTCAAAGCCTCCATTTGAACGTACAGAGCAAGAAAAAGAAGAAAATGGCATGGCAACCATTGGCTGTAAGGGAGGAATGCGCCAGGACCGGATGTTCACCTCAAGTCATGGCGTTCTTGACGTTGGTGAACATCTACGTGAGTCACTCGAACGATCGACTGTTCGACAATAACCAAAACTTGGAAGATTCGAGCTCGAGCTACGACTTCGTGATCGTCGGTGCAGGCAGTGCTGGCTGTGTATTGGCCAATCGGCTTAGCGAGATCGAAGACTGGAAGATATTGTTGATCGAGGCCGGTAACGAGGAGCCTTTAGCTTCAGACATACCCGGATTTAGCATGGAACGAAGTAGCATCGATTATGGCTATACAACCGAGCCCGAACCCGTAGCCTGCGCCTCGATGAACAATCGATGTCCCTATCCACGCGGCAAAGTCATGGGTGGCAGTAGCAGCATCAACGGCATGTGGTATGCACGAGGCTCGCGACACGACTACGACGAGTGGGCTAATCTCACCGGTGATTCCAATTGGAGTTATGAAGCTGTGCTACCGTACTTCAAAAAATCTGAAGATCTGCGAGTCAAAAAGGTAAAATATCTAATCACTAAACTCTTTTTAAGAAGTGATCGGTAGTTTTGCATTGGACGATTGTTTTATCATCCATTAACTTAAATCGTAAACTAAGAGGGAAAATGAGCGGAAATTGTAAAATTGATGATTTTGAATTTAAATGTTTAAAAAATGCAAGTTTTGACTTATCTTAACGAAAAATTTACCGTTCAAAATATTTTAAAAATACACCATTAATAGTTTTTGGCGATCTTTCCTTTAAATACGATAATACTTTGAATCTCTACCACTAGATGGTGACTAACTTCCTTTGTCAATCTGCTAGTGACAAAGTATAAATAATTGTATAAGTCAAAGTGCGATTTAAGAAAAATTCATGTTTCCAGTACAAATGTTGTATAATATTGACTTCATAAATTCATCTTCTTCCACAGGTCTTGAAAGTACATACAGAGGCACATGGAACAGGTGGCTTTCAAACCGTCGATTACTTTCCCTACGAGGATGATAATTCGCGTTTGATCTTTGACGCATTTCGAGATATGGGATTGAAGGAGGTGGATTACACCAGCGGCGACGATATGGTCGGTGTGTCAAAGCTTCTGCGGACGACTATTCAAGGCTCGCGTCAGAGCACCAATGGGGCGTTCATCAGACCCATACGTGGCAGAAGAAAAAACTTGACGATTCTGAGTAATACCAAAGTGACAAAAATTATCATCGATCCGAAAACGAAACGGGTCGAAGGTGTCATTTACAGGAGAAGAGGACGAATTGGATACGTGAGCGCCAGAAAAGAAGTAATATTGTCGGCAGGAGTCATCGACTCTCCAAAGCTACTCATGCTGTCTGGCATCGGACCTACGGATGTTCTTACAGAATCAAGAATCCCTTTAATCCACGAGCTTCCAGTTGGCATGAATTTTCAGGATCACGTTAATGTTATGGGTTTCCAGATCAATTTGACTTCACGCGCCCATCTGCACGGCTTTCGCAACGACCTAGCCTACTGGTTGAGCACACGCGAGGGTCCATTATCTGCCATGGGCGTCATAGATGTTGCAGCTCACATGCAAACACCGCTTGAGTCTCGGCCTGGCGTAGCTGACTCGGTGATTTTTTTTGTTGGACACATTACACCACGGGATGATGAGCCCGCTAGTCCCATTGTCAACATGTACATGCCACAAACTTATTACGATGTAGTAAATATGGCCATATGCCTTCTCAAGCCACAAAGTCTAGGTGCGGTCAAGCTGAGCAAGTTGAGGCCGGAGGCTTCGGCACCTAGAATTAGTCCCAACTATTTTACTGATCCACTTGACAAGCGTCAAATGATCGCAGCACTGAAGATGATGCGAGGAATTTTCGAGACTGCGACTTTCAAAAAGGCCGGCTTGAAGCTCATCAAAATGCAGGGTTGCGTGCATTTGCAGCCAGATCAAAACAACGACGAATATTACGAGTGCGTGTTGCAAAAATACTCAGGCGCGAACTACCACGCGGTGGGCACATGTAAAATGGGACGCGAGGATGATGAGACGGCCGTCGTGAACACGAAACTGGAGGTTCGCGTCTTGAAGGCTCTGCGAGTCGTCGACGCGTCGATTATGCCGAGTATCGTACGAGCCAACACCAACGCGCCGACGATAATGATCGCGGAGCGAGCCAGCGATATGATCAAGCTCGAGTGGCGGCGGCCTCCTCTCGTCGATTAATTATGACAAGATCTACAATTCATTAAAGATGTTGATTTGTCTTTTTAACAATATTTGAACAGAATGAACGACGCGTACTGAAAAACTTTTTTTTTCTTTGTAACTTAATTGTATAATAATAATAAAAATATTTTTTTAAAAATTGACTCACACAATCGGTGCTAAGATTAGAAAAATTTCCAAAAGCTTCAACACCTATCGTAATTTTTTTGCTATTTTCATAAGCTCCTCAATTGTGCCGAGGCACTCGAGTGAAAAACGACGGCAAAATTAAAGCGAAATTAATTTTCGCGAGTTGTTAAAATAAGTCTTGCTTTTTTTAGATCCGTATCTTATCACGCGAGATTTATAAAGTAATCAAAGAGACAATGCCGCTGTCAGGCGATTTTTACAGATCAGTCATTGTCGAAGCCTTCGATCGAGCGCGAGCTCTACAAAAAAAGAAAACGCGATGGCCTGGCAAGCATTAGGTATTAGGCAGGAATGCGCTAGGAATGGTTGTTCGCCTCAAATCATGGCGTTCCTAACGTTGGTGAGCATCTACGCGAGTCGCTCAAACGATCGGCTGTTTGACGATAATACGCGAGACGACCTAGAAAACGATTTCGACTACGACTTTATAATCGTCGGTGCAGGCAGTGCCGGCTGCGTACTAGCCAATAGGTTGAGCGAGATAGAGGACTGGCGTATACTACTGATTGAAGCGGGTGACGAGGAACCTGTGGCGGCCGATGTGCCCGCCCTCAAGATGGGCAGCACCAGCGTCGATTACGGCTATATCACCGAACCCCAGCCCGAAGCCTGTGGCCTGACGAACAATCGATGTCCCTATCCACGCGGCAAAGTCATGGGTGGCAGCAGCAGCATCAACGGCATGTGGTATGCACGAGGCTCGCGACACGACTACGACGAATGGGCCAACCTCACTGGTGACCCCGATTGGAGTTATCAGGCTGTTCTACCTTACTTCAAAAAATCCGAGGATCTGCGAGTGAAAAAGGTATTCCTACTGTTATAATCATCTGAAAAAAATTCGTGAACTTTATTTTCCGTAGGTCTTGAAAGAACATCCAGAGGCGCATGGCAGCGGCGGCTATCAAACCGTCGACTACTTTCCCTACGAGGATAATAATTCGCGTTTGATCTTTGACGCATTTCGAGATATGGGACTGAACGAGGTGGAATACACCAGTGGCGACGATATGGTCGGTGTATCAAAGCTTCTGCGGACAACTATCCAAGGCTCGCGTCAGAGCACCAACGGGGCGTTCATCAGACCCATACGCGGCAGAAGAAAAAACTTGACGATCTTGAGTAACGCCAAAGTAACGAAAATTATCATCGATCCGGAAACCAAACGGGTTGAAGGCGTTATTTACAGGCGAAGAAGGCGTATCGGATACGTGTACGCAAATAAAGAAGTCATATTGTCGGCGGGATCGATCGACTCGCCCAAGTTACTCATGCTGTCTGGCATTGGACCTGCGGACGTTTTAAAAGAGTCAAGAGTCCCGCAAATACACAAGCTGCCGGTTGGCTCAAATTTACAGGACCACGTAAATGTGTTGGGTTTTGGAATGACTATGAGCTCACGGCCCCAACTAGAAAACTTTCGCAACGATCTGGCCTACTGGCTGAGTACTCACGAAGGTCCGCTATCTTCTACGGGCGTCATGGACGTTGTTGCGCACGTGCAAACGCCGCTCGAGTCTCGAGCCGGCATAGCCGATATGCAAGTTCACGTTTTCGGTCAGCTGACGCAGCGAGAGGACGAGCCCAAATCCAAAGTCAACTTGTATATGCCGTTTGCCTATTACAATTGGGCAAATATGGGCGTGGTCCTGCTCAAGCCGCGAAGTCGAGGATCGGTCAAGCTGAGCAAGACAAGTCCCGAAGCCTCGGCGCCTCGTATCAGCCCCAACTATTTTACCGATCCGGACGATAAGCAACACATGATCGCTGGACTAAGGATGATGCGTGGTATCTTCGAGACGGAAACTTTCAAAAAAGCCGGTTTGAAGCTCTTAAACATGCAGGGATGCGATCAGCAGTTGGATCAAAACGAGGACGAATACTTCGACTGCGTAATACGACGACATTCGGGTACGGTTTATCACCCCGTGGGGACTTGTAAAATGGGACGCGAGGATGACGAGACGGCCGTCGTGGACACGAAACTGAAGGTTCGCGGCTTGAAGGCTCTGAGGGTCGTTGACGCCTCTATTATGCCGAGTATCATACGGGGAAACACCAACGCACCAACGATAATGATCGCGGAGCGAGCCAGCGATTTGATCAAGCTCGAGTGGCTGAGCTCTTGATCGCAACAAAATCTGTTATTCATTAAATATATCAATTACTCTCTCTCTGTATCGACATCCAGCAAACTAATTCACCGACAGGAGCTCTCAGTGCATCAAATATTAAAATTGTAAAATAAACTTTTCACGTACTTTTTTCTTTTTTCTGTAAAACTCAAATTTATCAAAAAAAAAGTTTTGTCCGTCCGCACACACCTATATATCCTCTGAATATATATCTGCTCGTGACGGAGGTCTAAGTACAACAATACGCGAATGATCGAACGTCTATATATCAACTGCACTGCCGCCGCCGCCACAGCGTTTGAGCTGCCATCAATGCCGCTGCTGCGTGAGCTTCAGCCCCCGAGCGATTTCTATCCCGCACACGAAACGGTCGACAATGCTGCCACTGCTGGCGCTGAGCGCCGAGCGATCATTGACAGCTTAAAAGTTTATCCAGCAAATGAAAGTAAGCGATAAAGCTCATTTGTACCGTCGTTATGGCCTCGCTCTTTTTTCTCTCCGGGTTGCCGCGCGCGTCTCTCATTCTCCTCAGCTCCTACTCCTTTCTTTTTTCTCTTTTTTCCTTTCCTCTCTTCTTTTTTTCGTGCAAAGCGGCGCATGAATTAGGTCATGATACATAATATATACTCGCATATATATAAAAAAACACAGTAGTCATTTTTTCGACTTATGAATCGAGCGCGCACTCGAACTCGTTCGTCGATTTTCTCGAGGTACAAAAAAAGAGGAAGAAATGAAAAAAAAAAGAAGAAAAAAAAATAGGAAAATATAGCCGAGTTTTTCCTGACGCGCGCGCGCGTGCGAGCTGAGCGAGTATCCAGACTTATGCTCCGAGCTCTAGCTGCTGCCGCCGCGCGCGACTGTATATCGATTACTCTCCTTTTCTAGGCGACGCGGCACTTTGTGCGCTCGGACGCACGAATGCTGATCGCGTAAGGTTAAAGCGAAGAAGAGAGGAGAGCGAGAGAGAGAGAGAGAAAAACGTCGACTACGACTGCGACGACGACGACGATGAGAATCGAGCCGGCTGTAAAAAACGAAGTGGCGGCGGCGGCGCACACGGGAAATGGATATAACGGGGTCGGGATCACTAGTAGAAAATACATATACCTTATATATATCGACAAATATATATGTGCACGAGAGTTAGGTCGGGTAGAGGAATTCTCATGACTCATGACTATTCGAGAATATAAATCGAAGAGATGCTGCTGCCGCTATACATTACTATTTTGGCTCTGCATCATCTCTATATATCCCCCCTCGCGCCAGTAGTATAGCACGCCAATTGCATACTGAAATAATCGCAATTAAATCATTTATTTTTTCTCTCTCTCTCTCTCTGTCTCTCCCTCTTTCGGGCGAGATAAAGCGGGAAGGAAAGAATTAAAGGAAATGTATAAAAAGAGGGGCTCGGACCGCAGCGAGCAATTATTTAAGTTCATTGCTACTTGGTGTCGGAGCTGCTGCTGCTGCTGCTACACGCGGCCGAACTCGTCTTCACAATTAGGATTCCGTCCGAGAATGTGGCTGCGGCGGCGGTATAGCTCCAGCTCCGCCTCGCCAAATTAGGAATGAGGAAAGAAAGGAGAATAGCCCAGTATGCTCCTATCGACAGTGTCTGATAGTATACGTATATATAACACGACGGAGGAGAGAGAGAAAGAGAGAGAGCGAACACCGGGGAGGTTAAATAAAATATTTTTCACTTGTGCTCCGAGCAGCTGAAATTTTAAAGAAGCTCGTTTTTTCCTCTTTCTTGGCTTTACCTCTCTCGCTCTTTCTTCGCTCGAGAGAGACCCCCTTCTTGCTTTATTACGCCAACAAGCTATAGTCTTGGGCTTGGCTCGGTGTATACGACGCTCAAGTCTGTGTACCTTTCCAAAAAAAAAAAAAAAAACTGTGCCGATGAGCCGTCGTCGTCGTCGTCGTCGGACCTTTCTTTCGTTTTCTCGTGTGCTATGCACCTTATACGTACGGGGCGAGCAGCAGCGAAGTACAACATTTTTTTAAATTTGAAGCCTGCCCAAGAAGGGAGTAAGAACGAACGAAAAATTTATCAAAAGCTAGGTGATACTGCTGCTCGTGCTCGTGTAAACGAAGAGTGAAAAAAAAAGAAGAGAGAGAGAGAGAGGGGGGGAGGAGACGACACCGACGCGGCCTCCGAGGGCGCGAGAGAATATAGTTTTTCCGAGTTAACAATATGGACGAAATTAAAAAAAGCTTCCGTAGCAGACATCCAGCGATCCATCTTCATTTACCTAATTTCGGTTTACCACTACATTTCATTTCCCTTACTCTTTTTTCTCATTCTCATTTTCTCTCTCTCTCTCTCTCTTCTCTATCCTTTTTCTCTTTCTATGTTGCTGCTGCACGAGCTGGTACTTTATTTTCCCAAACTGTCAGCGTTTCGTGCGCCGAATACGAATATTGCATTAGAAAGTCCGAGTAATTAACGTGATCTATCAAACTGTGAAATGTAACTAGTATTTTATTTTATTTTATTTTTTGTTCTACCCCCCTTGCATTTTCTCTCCTGCCCCGCCTCTCTCCGCTATATTCGTTCATTTTTTTTTTGTTTCATTTTAATGCGAGCGAGTTGATCTTTTTTTGCCTCGTGTATCACACTGATCCGACGATGCTGGCGATAATTAATTTCGATACGGCAGGCGAAAAGTGGCATTTTCCTTCGTGTATTTTATTATATTTGCTGCAGAGCGAGCGAGAGATTCCTAGGCAGCCGAGAGTAATTTTGCGCGCATTGAAATAACAATTTAGAAGCCGGTAATTCGAAGCGAGAAACGAGTCAAAATACAGGCGAGGCTAATAGTAGTAGTAGTAGAGGCTTTATCGATAAATGTGAAACATCGTTTCAACGTCATTGTCGGCTTCGTCGTCGTCGTCAACGGCTATACAGCTCTACACAGCCTAGCAGCAGCAAGACAGAGAGAGAAAGAGAGTCGAAGCTAGAGAACTTGGCTCTCGATTCAGGAGGGCCAACAATAATAGGGGCATCGATTTACGAAAGTAAAAGAAAAGGATGAAATTGGCAAAATCGTGGCTTCGTCATGTCTCGCGAGGCAGCAGTAGCAGCGGCAACGGCGGAGGCAGTCGTCGACTCGACTCTCTTGCGAGGCAGCAGCAGAGCTCTTGTGCCGCGCTGTATAACAGTGGATCGAGTACGAGGCTCCTCGAGGCCTTTGTCCTTTAGGGCCAACACGGCTTTCTCTCTCTCTCTTTCTCTTCTCTCATATAACTAACGACTATATAAATTAAAAACTTCTTTACTACTATATTTCAAAAGTACGTTGCCTGGAAAGAAAGAAAAGAAGGTAGAGAGAGAGAGAGAGAGAGAGAGGGAGAAAAAAAAAGAACGAAGTAAAAAAAAAGAAAAAAAGAAAGGCACGAGTACGAAGAAGGCAGATCTTTCGGGGTTTAAACTCATTAATAATTTGGTAAACGGGTATAAAATTATAAGTTGACACGCGACACGGATATCATGACGAAAGAGAGCAGAGAGAGAAAGAGAGAGAGGGGGGCAGGGAGAGAGAAAAAGTGTCGGCTAGCTGCTGCTACGCAGTATATACAGTCTCGAGCGCCTTTATGTAGGCCATAATATATCGTTCTATATATCGCCCTCGCTCGCTCGACCTGTGCTCGCGGCGGCGGCGGTGGCAGTGCATAATATAATATAATATCGAGGGGGTAGGCTCTCTCTCTCTCTTTCTCTCTAGGTCTGCGGGATGTGCAGCTCCGCTCGTGACTGCTACGGGGGAGAGAAAGAGAGAGAGCTAAATCGAGTTTGATCAATCTTTCTTTCTGGTCTCTTAATGTTTCGATCCCCGCGCGCGCAAAAGCGCCACCGCCGCCGCCCCCACCGCCGCTGCAACTGAAAAGAAGAGAAGAGAAGAGAAGAAAAAAAAGAGAGAGCGAGCAGTAGCAGCAGCAGCAGTCGAGGCTGGATGGCTTCGTTATAATAAAATTATTCTCCGTTTAAAAGTTATCGCTCTCTCTCTCTCTCTCTCTCTCTCTCCACTGCTAAGTGCTTTTTTTCCTCCTCCTCCTATTCCGCGCGCCGCAGAAGCTCGCGGCTAAACTCAATCAATGCACAACCACCACCAGCACCACCGCGTACGACTTGTTTCGAAAGATTTTCCCCAGCCCCACCTTTGCTCTTTCTACTCTACTACCCCCGCGCGCGCGGCACGTCCGATATCTACACCCATTATATATATACCGTATACGAAGCGCTTTGAGATAGCTCGATAAAATTCGAGCTTGCAACGCCATTATACGCTGGCCTAGCATAGTGAGCGTCATGCGAGCACGTTTTGATCATCGATGAATATATTATATGAGCGATTACGCGTTAGCAGAGGGGCAGGGGGCGGCTCGCGTATACCATATACCACGGCGCGTTGCTGTTTCAAAACGGGGGTTGGGAGAGGAAAGAGAGAGAGAGAGAGAAAGACGGTATTCAGTGATAAGAAAATCAAAAGTGAGTTTTAGTGAAAAGCAAAACTTTCCTACACGAGCTCCGGCGGGTATATATACGGCTTAACAAACACACAGCCGCTCGGTTGCTCGCTGAACATACGTGTGTGTCTGTGTGTGCGTGTATATAAAGTTTATATTCATCGCAGCTCCGTACGTGCCGTACGTACACGTGTACGCGTTATCCTATCTTGAAAAAGTCATGAGTAGTTTTGAGCCCGGGCTCCATAACAGCTGCAGCTTTTCTAGATTGTGATTGGACTTTGTGTCGTAGTAAGTCGGCGCGGAAAATTTTCAAAATTGGTTATTTCGTACATTCACGCTTTGAGCTTGATTGAATGATGTTTTTTTTGGAATAAAGTTTTTTCAGTTATACGAGTATTGAAGCAAGGACATTATGAATAAAAGTAATTATGCGTGTTATGATACAAGCTAATACGAGTCTTTATAATAGATCGTCGTCACGTTTCTTGTACTTTCAAATTTTACCAGTAGATGTCATTTTCAAATCCACAAGTGAAATACTTAATTTCACATATTATGAAATTATTAAATTATTACATTATTAGGCATGAAAATTCTCTTGCGTTTAGTGCCACTTTGAATGAAAAATTTTGATTGCTCATCGAATTAAATTTTGGCTTTGTGGACGTTGTGCAGCGCCCCTGAACGCCCAGGGTTTTTATATCGATAATGAGAGGCACATTGCATATAATTTCTATTTCTACCACTAGATGTCATTTTCAAATCCACAAGTGAAAGACTCAAGTTTCTGAATTAACAAGGCGAACTTTCTGATGATTACTTAACAAGTGATTCTGAGTACAATTACAATAAGATTCACCAATATGCAATACACGATCATACAGAAGCGTCAGCACTGCTACACAAATGGTAAACAGTTATAGTACGAGCCGTGCGCGCCTCGACGAAGGAGCGAATAAAAAATCAATTATCCATCGAATTTCGTTTCGTAAAACGAGCCAGGAATTTAATTTTACGAGCTGTTAAAAGCCTTTAATGATCGGATCTAAGGAAAGCCCATCGAACAATGATCCGTACACAGAAGAGAGCACAGCAGCAGCGGCAGCAGCCCGAGCTGTGTGTTATCTATATACATATCGGCCTTTGTGCGATAGCCAAGTCCTAAGCTCCTTCCAGAGTTAGCGATGTAAGAGAGAAGCAGTAGTAGCAGCGATGGTGGTGGTAGTAGTAGTAGTCAACGATTACACGGGTGCGTGCGCGGGGCTGGATGCTCGAGGCGATTTTATTTGGCTGAATCGCGCACCGAAGGAAGAGAGAAGAGCCGGCTTAGACGCGAAGTTTCGATAGACCTCAAGCCTTTATTCTTCGACTTGGACGATAGTTCAAAGGTCTATATACGTATATCTATATACTACGGCCGAGTGTCGAAACGGAAAAGAGAGACAGAGAGAAAAAAAAATAGCGAGAGAGAAGCGACGAAACGCGAGCTTGTGTGTGCGCCCAAGTGGTTTTCGTCGAGAGAGAGAGAGAGAGAGGATTAGCAATAATAGCTGTTGCCCGAGTTACGAAATACATTTATCCTTTGATACGTTATTGATGCTCGCCCCCAGAAGCGAGTCAACGTTTACTTGATAACTTCTTCTACTTCTTTTTTTTTGCTCTCAGCGAGAATTGCGATTGTGACGTAGAGCATCTATACCGATGAAAAGATTCATTTCTCTTTCTCTCTCATCGATCGAGCTCGACCAAAATCTCATTGTAATTAAAGTTCGAATTTTCTCAACGAATTCGCTGCCGCTATAAATTTTATCGGGTAGGACTGGAGGCGGCCGAGCTTCTTACTGCCTTCGCGCAGCCACAAAGCCAAAATTTTGCACGTAAAAAAAAATAAAAAAAAATTTCACCCCGCTGTTTTTGGCGCCAGGAAGTTCGTTAAGTGGGACGTTCGCGCGCGGGGGGCTGCTGCTCCCGCGCCGAGCTTGCGAACACAAGGCGGCTCCTATATACGTAGACGACGACGACAAAAAAGCTTTTTCTATCCTAAAGGGCAGAGAGAGAGAGATCGATAAAGTCCAGAGACGAGCAAGAAATAATGGCGAAAAGACTTTCTTTTTTTTGCTGCTGCTGCTGCTGCTGCTGCTGCTGCTGCTGCTGCTGCTAAGCGTACACAGCGAACAGCGGTATATAAGTCGTTGAATTTCGATCGTTGCGGGCGAAAAAAGGGAAAAGTGGGCAAAAGTAGTTGCGTATATATAGCGCGGCGCTAGCTAGCTCTCGCGTCATTTTCTTAAGGATGCATGCACCGCCGCCACCATCGCCGAGGGAAATGGAGAAAAGAAAACAGGGGGCGAGAAGAGAGGAGTCGCTGGTGCTGGTGTTATATACGAAAGAAAATGAAAGAATATATATAAGAAAAGGAGGAAAAATTTTCGCCGGGGACGCATATAACAGTCGACCCGGCGTGACGTTGTCATCTTGCCTGTGTAATATATGTGTGCGCGAGTGTAAGTGTAGATGAGCCAGTGCGAGTAAAAACATATGATAATAAAGCATTGGGAGCGACGCGCGAGCGAGCCTGCCTCCTGATGCTGATGGCTCTCTCTCTCTCTCTCTCTCTCTCGTTTCTTTTTCCCCGTGTATACATCCTATACGTATATATACATAAAAAGAAGGACGAGGTCGACGTCGTCGTCGTCGTCATAGTGCTTCTTGCCGCAGGCAAAACTTCCGGTCGAGTTGTAAATGCTGATTGCACTTCTAACCTCTCTCGCTCTTTTCTCTTTCTTCGTCCAGTGCCGACGCCACTGCCACTGTGCTTTTTTATGCTCTTTTTTTTTCTTCTTTTTTTTTTATTCATCCTCCTGCTCCTCTACTACCACGTCGAGCCAGCGTTATTTGCGTGCGCGCGCGTTTTGCATTTTTATGACGCGCCCACGCGCGAGCTTTGGATTTTTTGATAATATGATTTTTAGTCCGTTCGAAATTTTGCGGCTGTACTCTACGTGTGTGTATGCGTGCGTCGAGGTTGGTGGATGAAAAATATTATAAAGCCGAGTCAGTGCTGCTGCTGCTGCAGGATAGATAAAACAAAACACGGGGCTTACCGCGGTGGCGGCGGTAGTTCTCGTGTACACATGGATAAAAGAAAATTGGGCAAAATACAGAGAGCGACGGCGAAGGGTTAAATGGAAAAAAAAGAGAAAGGAGACGAGTAAAAAAAAAAAACGTCGGCGAGTGCACGTGTGCGTATTACACCACCACCACCGGTGTAATACATACGTAAGAGAGCAGAATGTGTTCAGCGGGGTGAGCAGCAGCAGCAGCCACGGGTGTGTGTAAGAAAACGCGGCCTTGAAAAAGGGCGACAAGCGTAACGTCGTGTGCGGTGGTGGCTGGCGGGCCGTGTGCGAGACGCGACGCGCTAGCGCAGAGAAGAAGAAGAAGGAGAAGAAAAAAAAGAAAGGCAAGTAGAGTAAAAAAAAAAAAAAAAGAAGGAGAAAACGAGAGAAAGAGAGAGGAAGGAAGTTGGCGAGACATCTCGTAGATTTTCCGTGTCTCGTGCTACTGCTGCTACTGCTACTGCTACTGCCACTGTTGTGTATAGATATATACAGGCAGAGACACACACACTTACACACAGACAGCTGTACAGGCCACACGCATACACACACCCACGTGGTATACGTGTATTTTATATATATAAAAGCTCGCGCGCCACTTCGTGCCCGTATATCACGCGCAAAGATAAAACTTTGCTATTCATCGTAGCGTTGAAAAGCGAGAGAGAGAGAGGATCGCTGCTGCTGCTGCTCGCCCCGGCGAGTCGCGCACACGGGCGGCGGGGGTGTGGTTAACCACAGTGCAGCGACGACGACGACGAGACACGGCCTAACTGTATGCTGTGTAGCAGAAGCAGCAGCAGCAGCAGCTAGTCACTGCTGCGAGAGTAGAGTAGTCGTATGGCCTGGAAAATTTTTCAGCCTGTGCTGCTTTTTTCCTCTTTCCTCTCTCTCTCTCATTCTATCTGTCTGAACGTACATATATAGGTATAAGCACGATGCATGTATGTATAAAAGAGGCGACGAGGCCTGAAAAGAGAAGCGAACGCATGTTAAACTCGGGAAAAGAGCGAGAGAGAGAGTTTTCGAAAATTAAGCCCAAGAATCGATTTTTCGTGCGAGTGTATATAAGCTCTATGTTTCAAAAGCTCGCCTTTGGGGAAGGAGATGAGATTTTAAAAACGGAAAAAATTGATTAATCACGTTTTAAATTCGTTATGAGAGGGAGAGAGTTTTTGCTCGCATATAAGAGAGAGGGAAAATCGAGAAGAAAAATCTCGGAGATTTAAATTGTTCATATACATACGCACATACATTACGTGCCGCGACGCCGTATAGTATTTTCATAGGAAGTTAATGGCTCTTATAATACAGCAAAAGAGAGAGGGAGAGCTATGTGTATGTGTGCGCGCGCGGCCTGAGGACACAAAAGAGCACGCTCGAGATTATTACCGCTAGATAAGCGAGAAAATTAACTGCAGAATGCTCTCGAGTATACGCACACACACACACACACGAGCTCGGGGGGCTGCTGCTGCCCACACACGAGAGCTCGGGCGAGCCAAGGGTAATTTTAATAACGTATTTATTGCATGACCATATTCTGCGGCCCACGCGCGTTTAGACGCACGCGCGCACACACACGAGCGGTAGATAGCGCGCGCAAGCTCGAGTTCGATTATACGCCCGCGTTAGCTTTTCCTATTTATGCGTAGCTCGAGAGACTGTATAGCGTGTAGTTTTGGAAAAAATAGGGGAAAATGCCGAGATTTCTGATCATCATTTCAAAAATGACGACGAAGCTGGCAGATCATTGAAAATACATTTTTCCAGGTCATTATGTACGAGCTGTGAAAAGAGAGAGAGAGAGATAAAGAGCTCGAGTCTCATCGTATCGAGTGCTGCTCGGTTTATACACTGAATATTTATATATAAAACAAGTCGGATTGTTTCGCCGCGAGCGCGCGCTGATCTTGTAAAGGATGTGGGCTCTCAGGATGTCGATATAATATTAGCCGGATAATCACGTTTTTATCGAACAAATACGGAATATAACATTATTGGATATCATTTTTACCCTTAAAAAATCATTCGTAATCTCGTATAAAAAAAAGAGAGAGGCAGTCGCTGCTGCTGCTGCCACCACGCCGAGCTTTACACTTTCTTTTCCCGCTCTGATAATACTACTACGTTTACTACTGCTGCTGCTGTGCCATGTATCGATTCCGCGAACTCGAGGTTAATCGGCTTACTTAACGGAAATATGGTTCTCGCAGTCTGCAGGATGAATTATTTTAATGTACCGTGTATGTATAAAAAGAAAAAGACGTAAAAAGTAAAAAGAAAAAAACGAAGAAGAAGAAGCTCGAAGACAAAACTTTTTTTTGTATGTGTAAAACACGAGCGCATTCGAAATTTTTGCTGCCGAGAATATACATCGGCTGCTGCTGCTGCCCCGTGCCCGCGCGCGCCTGATTAAACATTGACTCAATTCACTTATCCTGCCTTTTCATACGTAATAAATTTCGCCTCGTATATATACACATCGAGAAAAAAAGGAGAGAGAGAGAGAGAGCCCGATGTTCATCGAGCATAGTTTAAGGAGAGAAAATGTATACACAAGCCTTGGAGACTGCAAAAAATCTTCTTCTCTCGTAATAATGTGATACGGAAAAATCGAAGAGAATTATAAATGGAGCGATATGACGGCTGGCCTGGCTTTTTCCTATCCTCGCTGCTCTCTTCTCGCTATGCCAAGCGAGCTCGTCTTGTCTTTTCTCTCTCTTATTTTATTCTTTTTTTTTATCATAGTTCGTCTATTGATTTTTCTTACCCAGGCAAAAGATCGTTTAGCAGCCCGACGAATTGACCCAATAAAGTATCGGTGCATAAATTAGCTCTCACGCCGGCGCGCTGAAACGTAAGCTCTCCGAGCTCTTTTTTTCTCTCTGTCTCTGCCTCGTCGTACGTACGAGCGCGTGTCTGGTTGGTCGTGGCACGGCGAGATAGCGAGAAAAAAATATACAGAAAGTAAGGTGCAGAACAACGAGATCGGCTGCGCGGCTAGTGCGAGGAGGAAAAAAAGGTATCGGTCGGTACTAGGCGCGCTGGCCACGATACGTAATCGAAAGAAGAAAAGCTGCCTTGAGACGCGACGGGATACATGGATGTTCTTCGAAATTATTGTCGAAAAAATCGTGGTTATAACGAGTGAGTCGGAAAGCGATGACGATGACGTTGAAGTCATCATAGGAGATGTGCAGCCTTCGCCACGACCGTATTACAAATATAGGTCAAATTATTGGCCAAAGTTCATAAAGCGGCCGAACATTTACAAGTGAGGAAGAGATCAACCAATCGCGACAGCCATGGTAAAAGAGACATTAAAGAAGCAGATTGGATTGGATTAAGATGGAATCAAGAAAAAGGAACTAGTTACCGAAGGTGTAACCGGTAAAAACGATTTAAAGGCGATTTTAAACGATTTAAAATGAAAAAGATTTAAAGGCACTTGCAATTTAACTACTAGTGATTTGGTTTTTACTTGTGGGTTTGAAGGTGACATCTAGCGGTAGTACTTTGACTATGTATTGGAACGAATAATTACAACGAGCGTAAGTTTCAATACATTTAGGTTTTACGACGTTTCACTTGTAAACATTATTTCTTCATTAAAGATGTGTGAGACAGCTCGGGCGAATGCACCATTTAATATTTTTAAATTATTTATTCGTTAAATGTATTGTTATTTTTTCCAATTGAATTTATTTATTCATAGAATTCTTTTCTCAGCGCACTAGCCCCTACCTGTAAACGAATTCAAACTGTTGAAAATTTGTATGATAAAAAAAAAACAATAATAAACATTTTTTCCTCGTCCCACCAGAGCAGCTACACTACAATATCGCGGCAATTAACGCGTGCTTCTAACTTTTTCCATAGTTATGCAATTCTCCCGCCATTGTTTTCTATTACGAGGCAAATGTGACGAATATATGTATATTGGGTCTCGTCATTACTATAATTGAGGGTTTATATAGCGTATCACCTGGTCTCTGTGTATGTATGTATGTGTGTACTTGCACTCCTCGTTCGCAGTCAGGCAGGCAGCAGCGACAGCAGCAGCAACGCGTTGACGCGCGCATGAATTTTAGATTCAAAGTTATTCAAAAGGAACGCGAGCGGCGTTTAATTAGCCAATTAGTAAGCCGAAATATAGCCATGATTTAATGCCCCTCCCCCACCCTTGCGCGTACGCACAGTTATATTCCCTTCGCCTCGTCCTATCTTTATTTAATTGTCATGAATTATTCATATTGTCGAGTGTTGCTCCTGCCGAGCGAGCTAGCGAGCGAGCGAGCTTGTGCATTTGGCTTCGGCGTCACGTCACAGCAGCAGCAGCAGCAGCAGCAGCAGCAGCAGCAGCAGCTCGTATATATGTATGTATGTGTGTGCCGTGCGTTATACGTACGTATGCGCTCGTGTTTCGCTCCCAGCTCGTTTTTGTTTAATTTCAATGTTTACACAAGCTGCGGAGCATGAGCAGCAGCGGTAGCAGCAGCACCAGCACCAACACGCGGATAAATATTCGATTATCAGATGGGGGTAAAATACATACATATAGATATACGCAACGCCTCGACTCTTAAAGGCCATCTATCTCGCAAGTCGTCAAAAGATATATAGGATCGCGCGCGCTCGTCGTCCGACATTACTCCTCCCCCCTCGTACGTATACGTAGCGTACGTATACCTTCGCCGCATTGATTGGATTTGGTATATAGCTCGCGCGCAGACACGAGCTTTAATCCTCGCCAAGCCCCTTCTCTCCTCCTCCCGCAAGCTCGTAAAAAGCTGCTGCCGAGCGAAAGCGAGACGCGCGAGCCGAACAAATGAGCAGCGGGTAAAGAGATGCTTTATCACCTTCTATCCGATCTCGGAGCAGCAGCAGCAGCTCAGCTCAGCTCTCGCGACCGACTAATATATCGGGCCGCGTATATATAGCATATCGTATATATAATAACAAACGCTTTCGTATAATAATATAAGATCGCGGCGAAAACTATAAAATCTCGAATGTGTGCAGCTGCAGCGGTAGCAGCCCGAGGCTGATTAGGCTTCAACGAGCGAGCGAAAAGCCCGACGAGCGGAGTAGATTCTATATAATGTATAGAACGATCTTTAACCCAGATGTAGATCCTCGATTTATTTCTTTTTTTTTCTTCTCTTTCGACCATACCGCCGAAAATTGAATCGCCGCAACGACGACGACGACGGCGAACTTCTCTTCTCTCTCTCTGTGCGCGGGCGGAGAGCAATCGAAAACTCAACGACTCCACCGAAGACGATGCACTTGAAAGTCTTCCTGCTGGAGCAGCTCATCGACTTTGATTGCATAATTTAGTCGTATATAATAGGCCTCGCACGGATTACTGCCAAAATCTGATTATCCGGGGGATATGTGCAGCGTAGTTATTGCCTCGCATCGTCCATAAAGCTTAGATATATAAATTTTAAAATGCGGAATGTTCGATCGTTAGAGATCTCTCCCTCTCTCTAAAATATATAACAAGCCAGAGATATGTGTCGTCATCGATAGCCCGATAAATTCCAGCATTCCGCACTCGCACGGCTATTCGTTTATGATTAAGGGCAGCGCGTCACGCGTGTACGTACGCACAGAGCGGAGGATCGAGATTCGCTGGTGTGCGCGTGTGTGTACGCGCAAAAAAAAATATTAATAAAACTCCAAAAAAAAGAGAAAGAGAAGAAGAGAGAGAGGAAGAATGTATAGGTTTGAAAGATTTTTTTCCGGATCAGTTGCTCGTGAGATCGGCTCTATGTCTCTCTCGCGTGTCATAGAAAATTGGCCCAGACCTGTCTAGTTATAACAGTGCTATCTATGCATTTGAGAGGTTATCAATTTGTTCATCCCCCAAACGAAGGGCCGCCGCGACCGCAAGCTGCAGCGAGAACTTTTTTTTTCCTTTTTTTCGCATCGCGATTCGCTTTCGACTTTTTGATTTTAATTGACGAGATTTTTATCAATCAGCCCGCGGTAGTGTGTCTGCTTGCGCATCGATCCTAAAATATATAGACGCGGACGGCGGCAAGCGCAAGAACGGGAACGGAAAACTGATCGAAAATTGTTAATTCAATCGCTGCCGATGCGCCGCCGGTCGACTTTCCCGAGCTGCTGCTGCTGCAGATAGTAGTAGTACTGACCGCTATACATGCGGCGCTGCACTTCTCTTGGTCTCTTTTCTCCCTCTATACTCGCTCCGGCTCATCAAGAATCCTCGGGCAGCAGCAGCAGCAGCTCTTCGTATATATATATATATATATCTCGTGAGCCCGGAGTTGAGCGCGCACAAGCCGGAGTAAAATTGTCTTGTGGCCGACATAGCGTTGGCGTTAAGTTTGTGCCGGTGTGTGCGCGCGCGGATGGTATATAGCCGTGTACCCACACACACACACATACACACACACACACACACACACGCACATATACAGAGCAGAGCAGAGCAAGTCTCTCGTCGCTTTGGCTTTCTTTGTTGAGAAAAGCCGAGAGAGAGAGATGAAGCAAGAACGGGTGGTAGAGCTGCTGCTGCTGCTGTGCTTCGCTTCGACGCCCCGAGGCCAAGGTATGCTGCTTCTGCTTCTGCTGCTGCTGCTGCTTGGGACAGGGCCGTTAAAATAATAAAATGTCAAGAGGGAACAGAGGTTCACCGTCACCCTCCTCTCTCTCGACTCCCCGCGCCGTGCCCTCGTCGTCGCACGCTTCGTCGTCGTCGTCGTAGTCTACATCCCCGCTTGCGCTACTACTGCTGCTTCTACTGCCTTCCTCACGTGCATCTTTCTCGCTCTCTACTACGCTCGCATCTCCCTTATACTGCTATACTTCTCTCTCTCTCTGTCGCTCTCTGTTCTAGCTGTATATCCACGAAACTTGTGCAAACTTTGCCGTGCTCTGCGCTACTGCTGCTTCTGCCGCTAGGTTCCGAGAGCCATTCTCCCTCACTCCCTCTCTTTCTCTCTCAATATATACATTTCTCTTTTTGCTCCGACGTTACTGCAGCTACACACCTTACATGCTATCTCTTCTCTCTTCTTTTTTTTTCCTCTTCATCGCTCTTTGTCCTTTTGCCGTGTATGAGTAGATGTGTGTCCCTTCTGAATTACGTTTCATCTTTTTTAACTACTGACTTGACCTATCTAACGCGCGGAGGAGCTCTTGTCTGCGTGTCTCTGTAGGTGCGTTCTTTAAAGCTGCTTTTTTATCAGTTCTTTTATTTTGCACGCTGCACCCCACCTTTCTCCCTCTCTCTATGATGTAACTAAATCCTCTTTTCTCTTTGTGAAAAAATTTCCACGTTACAAGGCGTGTACGAGCAGCGCCCCTCTTTTTTTTGTAACTGCTTTTTTCTCAACGATGCAACGATATACATACGTGCTTGCTGTGGCATGCACGCTTATATACACGCGCTACGGAGAGAAGGCCAATCACATTACAAGCGAAGAAGGCAAGAGTAGAAAAAAAAACTCGAACCATCGAAAAACTTCTCTTTATCGGAGAGAGAGAGAGAGCAAAAGTATAAGGAAATATATAGCTTCGGGAAAAGTTGGCTAAAAGTGTTATATATACAAAGATGGACGCGGACGCGCGTATACACGTACGTGCGCACACTCACACACGTATATAAGAGGTCGACTTTTGAAGCACTAGCTCTCTCTCTCTCCGCGCTATGTTGCCTGTATACAAGTTGACTTTTATTTGAGCAAAGTATCAACAGGTATCGACTACTGACTTTATCTTTTCTCGATCTCGTGCTGACTGTATATACATATAGCTGCTGGGGAGTCTTTTTCTATATCTTTCTTTTTCTCGTGTGCGTCTGCTCACTCACATACATACCAAGTCCCGGCATATAGCAAGCCCCAAACTCCTGTACACACATATACTCGCGAAACCATGTCTACTGTATAAACGTAAAAAACGCAGATGGAGTCGCACTTGCTGCTACATACACTCGACTACTCCACCCAAATCGATACACATGTAGCTTTTCATATGTACAATAAAATATGACAATGATTGCGACGTAATATAGAGACAACCGTGTATATGTGATTCGTATTTATATATTTTTTGTTATATCCTCGATTTTCCGCGAGTATGTGCGGATACGAGAGACGATATTTCATTTAATCGGTCCAGCGATTCTCGTGTTAATTATATAAGCCACTCGAGTATTCATCGCTGCGCGTGCGGATATATACGCGTATGAGTGTTTGTATGTATACACGAGTGCCGAGTAATAATAGCATTAACCACTTCTAATTAGAGCCGTATAAACTTTTGGACTGAAGATAATGCGCGCCACCCCCCACACACTCGGCACAGCATCTCTCTCTCTTTCGTGTACGCCCATTCGCGCACACACGCATTATATATTATTGCCACGCGCGTGAAAACGACTTTCGATTTAACGATAATACTTGACGCTCGTCATGGGTTAACTCTCTCTCGCGATAAGAGTTGTATAAAGCTGTATTAAATGCAAATGTTCTTATACGCGATGAAAAATATTATTAGTATATTCGCGTAATCCACGCGAGCGCCTCGATTAAATATCTTGCCCGAGTTTATAACGACGTAAATTTTTATAATGACTAAACTATATACTAATGCCATTTAATTACCCCGCGCCCGCGCATCGCAATAATAACGCGCGCGCGAGCTCAAATGCACATCTGTAAAATCCTTATTATTATATTTTTTGAAACTCACGCGAATGATTAAACTCGCGGACATCGCGCGAGCGACTGACTGACTGAATCAGCGCGAGGACGCGCGAGCGGCAAAAGTTTTCGAACTCGCTGCTGCTGCTGCTGCTCGCGGAATCCATCATCGTTAATAAAAAAAAGCCACACACCTCTCCACGTTATAATATTATAGACTATATGTGCATCGTACACCTTCGACCGACCCCACGTCATCCTTCTAATTCTTAATTCGAATGAAAAAAAAAAAAAAATTATTTTTCACTCGAGGCGCGTACACCCACCCACATACACACAGCGAGACCACGCGAGAAATGAAAAAAATGGCTTTTCCACGGGCGCGCGTGGATGTATATATGTTATATTACGTTCGCGCGTGGCACACGAGTCATAAATAGTAATGTAATTAATTACTCGTACACGAACGAGCCGCAGCTGCATATGCACGCACAAAGAATACCAAACGCTATGCTAGCTAGCTACTACCACTGCCGCAAGCACAACATTCAGATGCGAGCGTAAACAAAGTAATCGCGTGTGTGTACCGAGAATATGATCACCCCCGGTATATGTACAATGTGAGGGATAGAAAGAAGCAAAAAAAAAGAAAAAAGAATAGAGAAAAGAAAAAAAAAGGGGAGGCAGTTGCTAATTAATCACCGGCCGTATTATATATAAAAAGTCTATATACGTACTTGCTCTTGCTCTCTTTCTGCGCAAGCTCGTGTACGTACGTATAGCTCGCTCGCGCCCAATTCATTTGAGAAGCTTGATTAAAGCTGAGATGCTCGCGCACGTGTCGAGCTGCTGCTGCTGCTAGTATACGGCAACAGTGGCCTTCTCATATTTTTCAATGTTTGTTACGCTACGGGGATTAATTCCTCTTACACAAATACGTGCGTGTCTGTATGCGTGTATGACTTTTCCCCCGTTTTATCGTACAGCTCCGAGTGTGCACCACACACACAAACACATACATAGCAGATTCCGCATGATAGTCATTCGTCTCTCTCTCTCTCTATTTTACGCTCCACTTTATCCTTCTTCCATTCTTCCCGCGATTTGTCTACCCTCTATTCACCCTCTCTTCTCTTCTCTCTTTCTCTTTTCTGTTTCGTCGTACCGTCCTCAATGTCGTCGTCATCGTCGTCGTCGTCGTCGTCGTCGTCGTCCTTTGCCGAGAGGAAAATTGGTCGCCCTTAGCGTATATACGAACGAACGAGCCCAGCTATATTTCGGCGGAAGCTCGTTAAGCTGACTTTAAGTGCGGCAGCGTGCCGCCGCCGCCGCCGACTGTATGCTGCTGCTACCATTACAACTATAGCTTTGCTGCGCTCAGCTGTATATGTACCGAGACTCTGTGTCTGTGTGTATGTATGTGTGCCTTCGAAATTGGAAATACCAAAAATGCGCTTGTGTAAGTTCGTGCTGCTGCTGTTGCAACGTCGCCAGAGAGCTTTAACATTCTTCTTTAGCGTCGAACGACTTACACACGCGTATATATATATCTGTATTTGTTGCCCTTAGCCTGCTTTTATACGCTACGTATATACGAAGGCATTTTTCATTTAATTAATACACACGGGAATTTTATGCAGCTGAATATAATAAAATCAAGCGCGTGTACAGAACAATTAGATGCAAATAGTCGGCTCCAGCAGCAGCAGCAGCTAATGAAACGACGTATACACGAAGTAATTAATAGAAAATTTGTAGAAGAACTTGGTGTATTATATATACTTGGAGAATTGAAACTGTAAAGACAATCCGCGAGCGACTCACGTATTTGGACAGGGCTCAGAGCGTATAATCCCCGGATGGATTAAGGCGCGGGCTCGCACGACGTGCGCACGAGTCGTGTCGTACTGTGTGCTGCCACACACATACACGTATATTATTCGCGAGCGAGAAGATGTGGTTCGACTTCACGGCAATCATGGATAAAAATCTCCTAGCTTTATGTTACGTACGCGCTCGATATACAAATGCGTATCGAGTGCGTGGAGCTCGAGGAATTTCGAGCGGTAGTCATATACACGCGTGTGCAAGCACAGAAATAGATATGCTATAGCGAGAGAGTATAAGCGGCCGTACAGCATTATTATATATATCTATACGTTGTTGTATAGGTATGCGTTTGAAGCTACGCCTATAAAGCAGCAGCAGCAGCAGCTGTACTGGGGGATATGTCAGGCAGCTCGCTCCGACCACTTGTGAAAGACTGCGCGCACGAAACTTGACCTATAGCAACGACGACGACGACGACGACGACGTCGCGAGCATGAGAGAGCCGAGCGTTTATAAGCTCACCCCAAAGCGACCACGCGTACAAGCTGCTGCAAGCTCTTGAATAGCTGTATAACATACCGTTCTCTTTCTATTCTCTTTTTGTGCTGTAGCAGCGCAGTACTACTGAAACGTACATTTTTCCATTTACGCGTGTCAAAGATATTTCTGCGGCTCTATGCTATGTAGCAGTGCAGCCATGCCGCCGTGCGAAACTATTACGAAAGTTCGAATTATATATCTATATATGTGAAGAACTTGAACGCATCGCTTGCGGTATGTGTGTATGATGTATATCTGTGTGTGGCAGTGTGCGGGTTCCGCAAGCACTCACACACGCGTATATTATAAAACAATGAGAAGGAAGAGCCAGCGCAGTGGCGGTGTCAAAGCTAGCTAGACGAGCGACGCGTACAAAATGATTCTTCAAAGCAGCTCGATATACGTGTATAACATTATAATAGTTACACAGAGTTTCCATAATGCATGGGTAGAATATGCGAGTCGACTCTATATGTATTATTTTAACTTTTGACACGTACACACACACTCACCGGCACACATCCATACGTACCCCCGGAACGATAAGAGAAATCATAACGGGACCGTACGATGGGGGTTTGCCGCGTTGGCTTTCTCATTTGTGATATTTCGGTGAGCTGTGTCGTGCAGCTGCACCTGCATAGTTGCATTGTCCTAGTCGATCGATCTCGAGATCATGACGGGCTTAGGCTTGCTCGTCACTTTACGCGTTATAACATTACTTTACATAGATCGATTTGTTGGATCGGTGGTGCGATGGATGATGGTCTACCACCGCCGATTTAATTACATGCGTACATGTAACCGAGTGAAGAAGTATAAACGATCGATTTTCTGCGTTGACTTTCTCCTTACACCGCTATACCGTATAACGTCGCGCTCGCGCGAGACCTCGATTTATTACTTTAATCGAAGCTATCGCGAGTTCGCACTTGTACGTATAATACGCTATAGCCACAATCGTTTACCATTGATCATATATATACGTACGTTGGCGCAAAACCACAATACTCACGCAGATGGAATACATTTGTGCGGCAGCGGTGGCGGCGGCATTTGCCACCCCGCAGTTGCGTCAAACTGCTGCTGCTGCTACCGTGTCATTGCGAAACGCAGAGTGATCCTCGATTTAAGGTCTCTCTCTCCTTCCCTCTGACTTTGTCGGTTTGACAAAACACTTAGGCGTCACTTTCTGGGCTGGTTTATTCGTTTGCATATTAATACAGATATATAGCTACGAACGAGCAAAAAAAGCCTCAGGAAGCCGTAGTTTAACTGCACGCGCTAAAACGCATTGAGACAATTGTTCGCTTGAAAGTGTGTGTGTATATGTGTGCTGGCTGGCTGCAAGCACATACACAGAGAGGGACACATTGGAACGGCAGTATACATACAAGCAAGAAAAGCAGCCGAGAAAGAGAATGAGTGACAATGATTTATTATTATAGTTGACAAACTTTGCACGTACTCTCGCCCACTCGCATACACTCGCACACTTGCAGCAGCAGCAGTGGTACTTCATTCGATTCGTATTATATATGTATGCGCGAGAATTTCGAGACTCTAAGAGAGTGAGAGAGAGAAAGCTCGTTTGCCTAATCCTCTTTTCTCGCTTTCTCCGCTACTACTCTCTACTCTCTTGCCTTCCCTCTTTCTTCCTCTCTCTCTCTCTCTCTCACTCGCACTAGAGCAGAGCAGATTGTTTCTTATTATTTTGGGGCGCGGGTAATTATGATAAGTTGCCACCGCGCGCCTCGACGTGAAAGAGCTTCTCTCTTTTAAAACGCCTAGATATATATGATGTCGTATTTATGCGCGACCTAGGGGCGAGGAAAACAACACCCAGAGTTATGTGCGTGAAGATATTTTTCGCACAAAGGCCCCCCATTGTCGCGCTTCGTTGCCGCAGCTATTCTCCCTGTACATTATAACGAATTGGCGGTTCGTGAGCGAAGTTATAAAGAAAAGCTCTCGTCAAGTCAATTTATATAATTTGCTGTCCCCATCTCCCGTGCTTGATACTTATCAACGTATTCGATAATTGATATTATACGCATCCGGGGCGCAGCCATCTCGCAGTTTTCCTCAAGAGCGGCGGCAGAAAGTAATTGAATGAAAATATTGAAACGAAGGTAAATGCATATAAGAAAGTTCGCAGTTTATGTATTATATATAACGTGTACATCGCCGCGGAGTGCAGTTTGCACGCGCTCGTATATTATGTGTATCTATGTGTGTGTGCATTAAGCAAGCGCTGAGCAGTAGCAGCAGCAGCCTGCCTGACTGCCTACCTACACAGCAGTAGTACAAACACAGCAATAGTCGGACAAACTTGAAGTTTAATTAATTAGATATGCATTTTGCTGCTCACTCGGCTCGCTGCTGCTACTGCTGCCTCGGCTCTCGAGCATTTCTCTCTCTCTCTCCGCGCGCGTGCGTTCGTGTGTTATGGTATAATATACATAATTATCCGAATGCGCCGCCGCCGCTGCTGCAGGTGGACGAGTACGCGCTCGCTCGCGAGCAGCACGAGCACACGAAGAGTCATTGCATTTAATTTTGCATTAGAAAAAAAGGGGCAGCAGGCGTACAGTGTGTGTATGTGTGTGTGTGTGTGTGTGCACTGGAGTGGGTGCGCGTTGCAATCGCAAAGTAATTGAAAGAAAAAAGAGAGGAAAAAAAAAGAACATGAAAAAAATAAATAAAAGTACTGAAACGTACAGGTAGATATGTACGAGCTAGTAGAGAGAGTCGCATATACTACTGCAGAGAGAGAGAGAGAGTGAGTTGCGAGAGTCGGAAACAAAGACAACTCAATCCTGTGTTTTACTCTATTAGTTGGTTAGAGAGAGAGAATTGCTCGACGTACACCACTTCTAGTCGCGTGGACACACTTAAGCAAACACACACACATACATGCAGCAGCAACAGCGTAGTAGTAGTAGTAGTAGTATCATGAGTAGAGAAAGAGACACGAGCGCGTCACGTATATAACACAGAATTCGCGCGCGCGCAAAATATACATACACACGACGACCATACGCATACATGTCCAGAAGTGATCACGCGCGCGCGCCTCGTGCTTTGTTCTATCTTTGCATACATATACGTTTGTGTTTTGAGGCACGCATACGTATGTCGTACGCGTCCCATACGCTGCTTCATAGAGTAAAATCGACGTGTACGTGTACGTTCGCGTGCGCACTCATCAAAGGCACTCACTGGCCTGCGTGTGTGCGTGCACGGGTGTATGACAATTTTCCTCGAGCACGCTCGACACACGCATGCATACACTAGTGCGCGGTGTATGAAAAAAAAAAAAAAA
The DNA here is from genome assembly GCA_902732785.1 of Trichogramma evanescens. Taxonomy (NCBI): domain Eukaryota; kingdom Metazoa; phylum Arthropoda; class Insecta; order Hymenoptera; family Trichogrammatidae; genus Trichogramma; species Trichogramma evanescens. The sequence continues at coordinate 11,772 of CACVKI010139844.1, read as the reverse complement.
AAATGGGAAGAAATGAAAAACAAAATATATACGTGGTACCGGAGCTTTTTTTGCTTTCGTCCTTTGCCCGTGACTCTCGCACACGAGTATCATCATCCGCACACCGTTTTGCGTTCTTTTACAGTAGTTGCTACAACGATCCGCGAAAGCTTATACATTCGGTGACAAATTCGCGCAGCCGTGCGTCCTGGCAGAAGGGGGTGTAGGAAGGACATTGGAACTCTCGGCTCGAGCTTGCAGCTGCCACTGCGCGCTATGCTATAGACTTGGCAGGGTCTGGGGGTACTATAACGCGTGTTTCTCTACCCGGGAAGCTCCGAGCGCGAGGACGACTTTTCGATTGCCACGTGTATGTATGTGTATGTTCGATATACATATAGAGCATCGGCAGCGGCGTGACCTTATAATCTATACGCGCACACGTGTGCGCATTCGGTAAGTCTCGGGTATATGTTTGCAAGCCGAGAGAGAGAGAGTCGATGAAGAGAAACTAATCCAGCTTTGGGAATACCTTGAGGTCGGCTAGTGGAACCATACACATAGAGTAGCTCTAGCAGCAGCAGCAGCTATACTAGTAGTCTCTAGCTCTCGTACACTTCCGTGTCTATTACTCAGCCAGTGCCACACACACACACACACACACACACACACACACATACTTACAAACATACGTAGGCAACTGCTGGTGCACGAGCCCAGGCCGAGGCAATGTGCCCCGGGACATTAGGACAAACTATCGGTACATTATCAGCGAGCATTAATACCACTGGTGAACCACGTAGAGAGTAAGAGAGACTAGTAGTAGTAGGAGTGAGTAGCGTTGCTGCTGCTGCTACGGCCGCCGCCGCTGCCGCTGTGCTAAGATAATTACGAGGTGAAATATCGTCGTCGGTTAAAGGCTTCTCCACGCCGAGTTTCTCTCTCTCTCTCTCTAGGTATGTATGCTATACTGCACATACGTACATGGCCACACACATAGACCACGAGTAGTAGCAGCAGCAGCAGCAGAACCACCACCAAGTCTGTGTTTGTGTCTCTGTGTGTGTGTATATAAAGTCAAGAGCTTTCAAAGTACGATAGCGTAATGGATTTGCCTTTTGTTATGACAGAAGGGGAAGGAGGAGTTGGAGACGATCGCGCGCCTCGCCTCGCACAAGCGGTCCGCTAGACTACCACTAACCTTATAGCTCGGTGGCAACGGCCCCGGGTATTATATATCGTACAACGATTATGTACACGCGTACACACATTCACACGTACATGATTCTGCGCGTATATTATACGAGCGTATATTGTATACGAGAGTAAGAGATGGAGTCTGGATATATATGACTAGCTGCCTTACGGGATTATATAATCTCGAGTTTGTGCTTGCTGCGCGATCTCTTGACAATTTGATCGATGAATTTAATAATTTACCCCCCGCCCGCCGCCCCGTGATAACGAGTCATTAACGATCGGCTCGAATTAAACCTGAATAAATCACGAGCTCGTTGTGTACACACATACACGCGCGTGCAAATACGCGCGTGTGCGTGAATGTACACGCGATAAAAGCCCTGCGCGATCATCTTTGTCCTCTGTACAGCAAGCCGGAAAGCGGACGACGACGACGACGACGAGCTCTCGGGGACCAAAAATTAATTATCCGCGAACCCTGGGTAGGCTATTAACGTCCTGTCAATAACCCTCTGCTGCTATTATAAACGTAAGGTATCTCTTTTAGCATGAATAATTGTGAACGAGATTACGTTCTCTCTTGTTAGTGTGTATATAGTTTGTAATTAATACGAGTACTAATAAAATTCAGTATCCCGATCGACGTGGACTCTGAACGATGATATGGCAAAGTAAATGAGGTAAAAGAAGAAAAGATTTTGAGAGGTTCATCGAATCGATTAAAAACTCATACGTGTATGTACACGGATAAATGCATCCGCCCCCGCTCTGCACACACTCGAATATGCCGAGGCTCGACGAGCGGCGGTGTCGATCATCGTCATCGTCATCGTCATCATCATCGTCATCGCTGCGGCTCCAACGAGTGTGTAAATGCAACGTGTATGTGTACAAGCGAAGTCGGCCGGAGTGAGATCGATGAGCATCGTAAAACCATATACTAGTTCACCAACTATGTGTAATTGCGCGCGTGTGTGTGTATGTTCCAGGGTCTATACCACGCGGCCGCAGCAGCGATCAGCACACACGGATCGCGATGTGCGCGAACAAATGAACGATGATGAAAGTTTCATCGAATTATAACGGCCGTCATTCATGGCTCGATCGCAGCGGTAGCAGCAGCAGCAGCGCCTGTCGTCGCTCTTCTCTTTTCCCCACTATTACGTGCGCTGCATCGTAGTAGTAGTAGTAGTGTACACATATAGGGATCGACAGAGGCCAATTTATAAAATAATAATAGATATCGCTTTCGGAGTTAGGCGTACGAATTCAGAGAAGACCGATTGTTATTTGGAGAACTGCGTTTCGACGCTTTTAGTGTTAAGGGTCATTATCTTTTGGAGAGCAGCGCAGTTGAAAAAGCTCTCGTAAAAGCTTCGTTGAAATATGTTGTTTTATAAAAACAATTTAAAGATTCGTGTCGAGGGAAAGCAGAATATTGAGTCGAGCAGAATATCGGGCGCCGTACGCCCAGAGCTTTACAGAATTCTATCGTCCTCGAAATGCATAACCGAATCTCGACGTGTATATGCACGCGGTAGCACGAATGGATTATTATTATTATTATTCCTACTGAGCTTTGATGTTGACTCGGGCAACAAACTGTGCTGCTGCTGCTGCCGAGTAAACCGTAATGACAAATACAGCGGAGCATACAGAGCAACGCGAGTTGAGCAAGATTGAGAAAGTTAGAACTCGCGCGAGCTAGCTGACGTGCCACGTTACATCAAGTTGCGAGAGAGTCTCGAGCTCTCTGCTGCTGCCGCTGCTGTACTACTACGCGCGGCGTAAATTGTTGCAGCTCCTAGCTCCCGCGCGTTTGTGTTTGCGTGTGACGTGTGACTCGCACTCCGAAGCTAGCTAGCTCTGTAACTCGTTCGACCAATTTTAGGAGGATGTCTTTTTTTTGCGTCCCTTTCGATTCGCAGCAGCAGCACATATACGCAAAGTTTCTGGGGAGCTGATGTAACAGCTTCTTCCTGTATAAACGCGGAGGATCCCTTCGCAAGAGGCAGAGAGAGAGAGAGAGAGAGAGAGAGAGAGAGAGAGAGAGAGAGAGAGATGACTCGATGTAACTCGGCACACAAGTCGAAGTATACATTCGTATTTGCAGAATTACCATATTTATTAAATGGATCGTACGTTGTCAAAGTCACGTTTCTCCACATGTACACTCGCACATACACACAGAGTTGAGCGAGAAAATCGAACGCCTGCATCAGGTAGTAGTAGTATTATATTATTCGACTGTTTCTGCGCACGAGTCGATGATGATTTCAACACTTTACCCACGAACGCTCGTCCCGAAACACACGACTAATATCGAAGAAGTGAGCAGCAGCAGAGGTGAAGTAGGTTGGTGCCTTCGTTGCCGCACACGTCTCCCCCTTGTGCGAGCTCAAAATTTCGCCTAGCTCTCTTCGAGTTTCCTCGATAACACCGCAGAAACGTGGGCTGCTGCTGCCTTCTATAGATGTGCCTTCGCCGCAGGTGGTAAGGCGATACACATATACACATACACACACAGGTATTCTTAACCATCGCGCAGCAGCAGCAGCAGCAGCAGATTGCTAACGGCTGCTTGTTGCAACTTATACTTGCTGTTGGGTGCTGCTGCATCTTAGAAAAGGGAGCGAGAAGTTGGCATGTGCGCTAGACGCGCGAGGACGGCGAACAATGTTTTGACGAGTTGTTGAGGTGTAAGCTAATGCGTAAAGGACTCACCTGCTGCTATATATATATTACTCCCAAAGCCGTGATATATATTCAAAAATATTATACCCAAGAACCATGTGTAACTTTCGAAAAAGAAAAATCAACCAAACATACTTATTGTAATACGAAGTACATACGAATAAACGTCGTGTGCGCATCGCTGCGTACACAATGCAGCAGCAGCAGCAGTGGCAGTAGTAATACAACGCGCGGACCGACGCAGAGAGACGTACAGATATACAGAATACAGTATCCAGCTGCCCTTGCGTGCGCGAGCAGCAACAAGTGACACGAGCTTTACGAGAGAGAGAGCTTGCGAGCGCACGGCTAAGTTCCGCTAGTACGCGCGCGTTGTAACGATTTTTCAGCTTTCGCACGCGCTTATAGCAGCAAGAGCAGAAGCCCCTCGTTCGTATATACCGTTCAAAATCACGAGGAGAAGGTGCAGGGAAATTAATCGCTGCGGGATTTTCTGGATCGATCCGATCGGTTGCGCACGATGTAGTCGCGCTAATCGTGGATTTTCTTTCTCGCTTATTTGAGCTTTATGATCGTGCAATGGCGCAATCAACGAGCTCAACGGGAGTTTCGCCCACGCAATAATACCTACAAAAGTACAATGTAAAGGTGCAACGAACTGCATCTTCCGACCGCTAGATGACTATGTTCTAGTTTTCAAGATACCCCAATTCAAAGTAACGAAGATCAGATATTTATAGTTCAATTCATAAGTAGCCTAGGTTGCCAGGGTAGCTTCGGTCCAATTCCTCTCGTTTGCTTATGAATACGCTGACGTACCTTCCATATGCAAGCGCCGAACGAGGCCTGCTGCACGCTATTGATTGGAAAATCGTGACGCGCGCACGTAATATAAACAAGCCTCTACCCCCGCACGCATGCGTGAACGTTCCCGCCTGTGCGTACATTTCCCGCCATTCACGTCAAGTTGAAAATCATCGTGTAAAATACAAAATAAATACGATACGTCTATCCGATATACAATTTCACGTTCGTGCGTATAAACGCGCGCGCGCGTGAGTGAATGCAGGGTTACAAAAAAAAAAAAAAAACGGCATTTCAAAACTTAAATTGCTTTTCGCGCACAATCGTGCACAAATATATATATCGAGGGATGAAAATTCATGGTTAATGGCTCGATGAATGGATTTGTTGTATGCGCGAGAGTCGAAAGAGCGAGAGAGAGAGATGACTCGCGCGCGATGAAAAAAAAACAATTTTAGAGCGCGGCGCACGATAGTTGCGTACGCACATTCAGACGCAGCACCGAGTACATAAATTTTACAAATGCGATACAATCCGACCGAGATGGCACATTGGGTATACACGCACACACATTCGTTATAATTAAATTTTCTCTTCGCGCGATCGGCAGCCGCCGCAACAAAGAGATATATAATGATCCCGATGAAACGATATAGTAGTACAAATCGGTCAAAGTCCCGTACTAGCGCGTAATAGCTATGATACGCGCGATTATTTAAATATAAACATAGAAAGTGCAGTAAGCTTTAGGCTACGTTTAGACGTGGGCGTATAATAAGCGTTTGGTCGCGCGCCGAACGATCAGCTATATATTATACAATGACCAAAGCATTCGCGAAACTATAATACACACACATGCGCATACACAATACGGAATGGACAGACCACAGAAATCAAAACACGCGCGTTACGTGCGTGTATAATACTCGTCGACAGAGAGAGAGAGAGAGTATAGTGCGTATGCCGCTGAATTGTGCAAGCTGTATTTTCTCTCTTCTAGCCTCTTTCTCTCTCTCTGGCGCTTGTCAAGCGCAGCAGCAGAGTAAGCGTAAGCGCGCGGCGTTTCGTTAATGTCAGATCGCGTATACGCATTTAGAGCTTGTATACGCACGCGAGCCTGGGATGCGTTTTGATTTGAAAATCTACTATTTGATGCGTGCGAGCCTCCACAGGCAGCTATCCATCGTGCAGCACGGCCGATATATAACGGGCGCACACGATTCGATCATTAAATCAACAATGAGGGATGATCCCTTGATTATACACGTTTTAACGTGTGTGTACGCGCGCGCGCGCGTACGCATCATCGCGCATCATACGCTCTAGGCAGCAGTAGCAGCAGCATCACCTGTTGTTGTTGTACAAGTGGTGTCTGTAGCGCGCGTTGCATATCGCGTTAGTAATTAACGTCTTTTTCTCTTTATTATTATATGGAATGATATAATATCGAGGGAAAAAGTCGACGTGTATATGCCGGAGATAGATCCCCCGAGTAGCGTGCGTGAGTTCATTAACGCGTACATTAGCCGTAAAAGCGCGTAGATATATAGTGCGTGTGTGTGTGTGTGTGTGCGTACAGCCCCATCCGTGGTCGACCTCAAATTCGTTCCGACCACTTCTAATTGTTGTGCAAGCCCCTTTTCGGATGCCACTGCCTATGTATGCGCACACATACGCGCACATAGACACGTACATTGTGCAGCCGACCGTGTTGACGTTTTCGTTCGTTAAAATGCGCGCGCTTGACGAGCCCGAAAAAAAAAATGTATACAATTCGCGAGAGAGACGAGAGCGAGCGTGGGCGTAATAAAACCACGTGCATATCGGGAATCGAGTTATCGCAATTTCGCGCGAGATTCTTTTTTTTCTCGTTGATATTATTATTCTCCTACTCAACGGTTGGGGTTTTGTAATTTTACGAAAATTTGCCGCCCCTTCTTTTGTGATACGAACGGTAACAGCAGTAACTTTCAAACATTGTAACACAATGAGCTCCTCGACACTATGTGAAAGCTTATGCCGTGAAACACAAAAGAAAATCGTTCGATTTGCGCGTTTACAAAATAAATACCAATTTCGTGAAGGCTTTTTTTTCTCCCCAATTTCACGATGACGAAACCGCGGAAAAATAGATTTTTCGATGATATGCATTCATGTAAGCGGTACACGAATCAACGTTTTATCAAAAAAGCTCTACGAATTAACGCCCGCCGGCAAATCGAATTTTCGTTTACTCTTGTACTCTTGTAATGGATATATAACTGCACGCTGATGTAATCGATCAAAAATACGCGCGCTAAAAAAAATTTCCAAAACTGCAAATTCTTTTTCACGCGGGTGCAATTACAATCCATTGATATAAATTTACATCGTGTGCGCTCGAAACAAGTCGCAAGCTCACTCGAGCTTTCAACGAAATATATTTATATTAATGCTCGCAACAGCAGCAGTAGCAGCGGTCGCGCAGCGAATAATGCGCGTAATTTACTTTCACTCGAACGAAATCCGTGCCTGTGTGTGTGTGCGTGTGTGGTCGACTGTTTATATAAACACCAACACGTGTGCTACTGGCCGCGAAAGGGCATTATTCACGCCTAAGTCTTGGGAGTTGCAAAACGTATATAATATTAAATATTGGCGGCCATACGTGGGGCCGGGTTATCGCAAAAGCAGCTGTGTGCATATTACGCGGCGTATCGGCTGTGTGCATTGATTTGCCTCGCTGCAGTGAAATAGAAAATTTATTTACGTAGTAGACGTCAGAATTTTATGTATAATGCATTGCCGTGGCTGCTGCTGCTGCACCTACATAGGAGCTTAGGCATATTAAATAGCTCGTGAATGTTCGTTTTACATCGAGCTTTATTATGCATATTCGTAACTACTCGATGGAGAGAAATAAAATAGTCGAGCGAGGATGAAGCAGACACGTTGGCAAAAAAAAGAAAAAAAAATGAAAAACGAGAGAGCGGAGCGCAAAATGAGAGTTATTTGAAAATAAATTTGCTATTACGTTTCAAAGTAGATGAAAATCTGGGGGGGGGGGGCTATCAAAAATGCCTGCTCGCTCGCTCGCTCAGCGGAGCACATGCGTCACGCTGTGTGCGGCTGGCTGGCTGTCAGGAAAACATCAAAAGGACGAAACGAACTGGTGGAGGGAGGGGTTGGGATATACACGTACTTAAAAACAAGCTTTTACATTCAAAATTGACGCTGATCGTTTTTGCGCGTCATTCGAAATGTGTGTCCTGTGCCCTTTTCATCGTACCACGTCGTGTTGTGCGCGTATATAAATTATGAATGCCCAGGGAAAAAAAAAACAAAATTTGCATCCTCGAAAATCTCGTCGATTATTCATAACATGGGAATTTTTTCATAAACATTGTATAAAGAACGCTATTTGCGTTGAGTCCGTATATATGAATAGTCGCGGGTCAAATGACACAATTTAGGAAAAAATATAAAACATAATGTCGAGCGGAGCGAACGAGAGACTATATGCTACTGTACTATATACATTAGAGCTGAGCCGAGAAGAAAAAACGTTAACACTTCAACCAATCGGGTGCGACACACGTAGTGCAGCGTATACACGGATAGAAAAAGACAAGGAAAAAGAGTAGCGGAAGCCTAACAGTGTGTGTGTGTGTGTGTGTGTGTGTGCCGTACGAGAGAGCGAGGGAGAGAGCTAAGAGCTGGACTAAAGAGAGGTAAAAGTAGTAAAAGCAAAGGAAAAGAAGCTCGCTGAGGAAAATAAACGCGCTCGCACGTGTATGTGTGTGTATACACATATACTCGTAGCTTGTCATCGCGTCTCGCTGCTGCTACTGCTCTTCTCTTTTGCGCGCCGCGCGTTGAGTATATGCGAGTGAGAAGTGAGAGAGAGAGAGAGAGGCACACACATACGCACACTTACACATAGCGTGTCTCCTCTCTACTGAAATATTCTCTCAACGACGACAACGATGATGCAGAGAGAAAACGAGAAAATATCGTTCGCTTCGCCCTCTCTTTTCCTACCTCGTGCGCGCGTCGAGCTTCTTTTCTCTTTTTCTTTATTTTTTTTCGTACACCTAGCTTCGCTTTCGTGCGCATAAGCCTGTTTTCTACTTTTATTTTCTTCATCTTCTTTCTTTTTTTTTGTCTTATACACGTATCTCGCACGGCAAACAAATCCTCGCGCGCGCACGCGTTGCGATTTGTTTATACGTATCACCTAGCTAGCGATGGAAATCGATCGTTGAAATTGAGTTTTCGTTCCCGTTTGGGAGGAGGAGAACAAAAAAAGGGAGAAAAAAAAGAGAGATATAGACATGAGGGATAAGAGCAGTTTTGTATCGATCATGAGTAGAAATTGCGAAAAAATTGGGATGATTATTAAAAATCGGCCGTGAAGAATAACTTTAAATTTAACATATGAAATCACTCGCCTGTGTAGTTGGCATTGCTTTGAATTTTTTGTCTCCTTCACCTTCTTCAACGATTGATAGTTATATCTCGACCACCAATGGTGTATAGTCAATATGTTTTGACTCTTGTGCCATAAAAATCTTTCGATTCATAAACTATTGGCGAGTCCAATCGATACATAATATTCCCTCAATTCGACCAAAAGTGGGCTCAACGTATAATAATACTCTTGGCAACTCGATCGACTACTTAAGGTAGCAGCGTATATACCGAAAGTACAAAAGTGACCTTTGAAGCTCGGCTGCTCTGCACCTGTTCCCGGCCCGATATATGTCGTACAGCAGCCGAGCTATTGAGTCCAAATTACCCGTTGCGAGTAATACTCTTGAATGTAGGATTTGCCTGCTGCTGCTACTGTACCTACCTGACTGCCTGTGCCTCAGCCCGACTGCGGAATCGGCTTTCAAGGTTCGAATTTGTGTTTAAGTTCCCTCCGAGCTTGCGACTCGCCAATGATAGGACGTGAAAAAAGAAGGGTCACCACGACGATGCGTCCTCTATCTCCCTGGTCGAATATAACGCTTTGAAGATTCTCTGGGATATATATGTGTGTATATTAAGCCCGGGCTCATTGACTGTACCGGCAATTGAACTTTTTTTTCTCTTTTTATTCAGTGTGCTTAAATTTGTCACGTGTTTATCAATCTCTGCCACGCGATATGCTTGTCTATACAAACACCCCTAATTCGAGAGAATCGCAGCTATATAGATACGAGCACGAGAATTTATACAAACGAATCATCAAAGGCTGTAAATCAAAGGAAAATATGTATATATGCAGGAAAAAGACGTTCGAGTAGTAGGGTACTTATACCAGTGATTGACCGCTTTCGACCGGTAAATGACCACTTTTGGATGTGCAATAATTATCGTTTTTCCTTGTTAAATTATGATCGAACATAGAAAACAAGATGCATCGTTCACTAAAGAATTGAATTACGTCAATACAAATATATTTTTAATTGTTTTTCATATAATATTTTCCAAAATGGTCATTCACTGGTACCCGGTCATTGATTGGTCTGACTACCCTATCTTTTTTCCCCGAGTATATTTTTCACGCCTAGATTCCCCTCTCCCTCTCTTCTCCCATCGCTTCAGAGAGCGAGAGAGATACAGTTGTTTGGCTTCATTAACGATTTATTGGCGCTATCAACGATGCGTTAAAACGCGTGGGGCAAAAAAAAAAAGAAAGAAATTGCACGTGGTGGTTTCGGCTTGGCAGCAGCAGCAGCAGTAGAGAGAGAGAGGTAGCAAAAAAATAAAATAAAAAATAAACAAGCAGTCAAAGCCGCGGTGGCTAGCTAGCAGCAGCAGCAGCATGACTGCCGAAAGCTATAGCGCGATATTTCACAAGAATTATTGGCCTGGCCTCTCGCTCGTTGGTGCTGTTAGTATAGGCAGCAGCGAGGCAACGAGAGAGGTGGCATAAAAACGCCGACTACGAGCCGATTTAATCGCTCTCCGACTTTATTTATCACTGGGAAAGCATTTTCATACGTATATATATGTATATAGGATATGGAGGGTGAAAAAAACGGGGTTTTTTTTTTCGCTCCACGTCGCCATCGAGTCGCGCGCTTGATAAATCCCTTATTAAAAAGCCATATCCCGCGAGCCGGAAGATACGATCCGGGGGCTTCGAAGTATTTAATCGAGGCTCTCGAGTGGCACGGGGGGTAGTAGGTACTTTTGTAACGCTTTTGATTTTTAAATTTTCGTTTGTGTGTTTCTCGGTTGTTTTATTAATAAATAGAGATGCACTCACGGACACAAGAGCTGTAACGCAATCAGATTCGACGACACACAGCAGCAAATAAATAATAATAAAGTCCCTGTACACCTCTGCACTTTTTCTCTCTCTCATCTGTATCTCGCTCTCTCTCTTGTGCGCGCCTCGTGTGTTACCTGCGTACATATATACGTTAACAATGAAATTGTCCAGCTGTGTTGTATGAATAACCGAGAGAGACAGCAACAGCAGTGGCAACTAAACCAATCAAACTACTTGCAGCCCGCACCCAAGCCAGAGAGCCAGTGAGAGAGAAGAGAGCCATGTAACGAAAACTTTACGACGTGTAATAAAGCATGTGGCAGGAGTGAGAGCAGTTCCACACAGAGGGACACACACACACACGCTTGGTGCTATTGCTGCTGCACACACTATACGGCCAGCAGTAGTAGCTGTCGACGTGAAGCGAGCCGCGCCGGTCAATATTTTGCCAAGCCGATATCACGTGTTCGCTCGCGCCTCTGTATGTGTGTGTGTGTGTGTGTGCAAGTGTACGAACACACGTATAAATATACATAATATACAGATATTGAAATGCTCTCTCTCTCACTCTCTCGCACTCTGCTTTTCCACAAATCTGCTTCTGTAGTGGCTTTGTACATATATATATACTAGGGGGGCTCCGCCCCCCTGCTCGCTCCGCTCGCCAACCCCCCGATTAAGTTTAATACTCAAATAAAAAAAATAATGATATTTTAAATAATAAAATTGTCAAGTATTTTTTTATGAAAAGTTTAACAAAAACCGCTGCCAATTTATTGGCAAAGAGCTTCCTCATAAAAAATTATATTAATGAAAGGGTTTGGTTATTGAAGGGAAAATTCGTATTTCAT
>CACVKI010139841.1:0-28912 GCA_902732785.1 Trichogramma evanescens | reverse complement strand
GTAGCAAAAGTGTATCTCCGAATCTATAGACACACTTTTCCTACACTTTTTTTTCATACACTTTTCCTTCATTTTTTTTTCCACGCGGGTAGGTATTAGTTCTTTTTTTTTGACGCAAGACACCATGTTACATGTATCACATACTATACGCATGCAGTGCATGTATGTGTATATAGGTGAGCTCGAGGAATGTATAACGACGCGTGTGGCACGCGTATGAAGCAATTACTACAAAGAGAGAGAGAGACGAAGCTTGATTACCGTAGCATTATAATTTTTGCTGTTACCGCTGCTACCGCACATACATACGCAAATGTACGTACATACAGCAGCAGCAGCGGGGCCAGAGAGGAATAATTACAGTTTTGCGATTTGACGACAAGGAAGAAGACGGAAGAAATTCGAACGTATCGCCGTCGTTCGTTCCGAGATTATACACGGTTGTAATGGCAAGGAAAGAGCGAGCGACCGAACGCGAAATTTGTCGCGTTGCACATCCGAGAGCGAGCGTACATTTCATTTTTTTTAATGAGAGAATCGAATGACGCTGCAGTATAAACACATAAAGTCATCTCGAAAAAATTGCAATCGCAATTCGCCACTCGTACGATCAAATAATTATGCACATTTCATTCGGCATTCAATACGGGGAGCTTCGATGAATTATTATCTTTCGTGAGAGCATTACGTATGTATATAGAAGTTGGCCTGAATGTAAAAATTAAAAACGTTCAAACTCTATACCGTACAGGACTGCTCGCTTGTTTTTTACTCTCGCTCGTACACACGTGTTTTGTGCGCGTGTAATCTTACAAGAGAGATGCGGGGCTCCCTTTATAGCTTGAGAAAAAAACCAGTCCCTCGCATTATAATAGAAGAGAAGATTTCGCGCGCGGGCAAAGGTAGAGCAAAAAAAGAAGAAGAAGAAGACCTGGGCCTTTTATATATTAAATGCGCTCCGAGCTATATACCTACCAACAGAGGCCTTGACGCCTACTCGAGACACACATTGTTTTTCGGTTCACGCGCCGTGTGTATTAATATACGCACGAAGATAGATTCACGCGTAATATCTATTTGCCGATATTATACACTTTATACGTAATAATTTCCAGTTATACGATCGCGCTGAATTTCGATGAGAAAAAATAAAAAAGTTATAGGATAGCTCTTTAACGTTTAACTGAAATTTTGGGTAATTTATAGGCCCCCGAAAAAAAAGCCCGAGGTCTATGTCTTATTACCGGGAAGTTTACCAGTCATTATAACACATAAATTGACAGAAACGTACACGCGGGAAAAACTGGACACGGAATCAAGACGCGTTGCTCATTTCGTATGCGCGCGCGCGGTTATGAAGATCTTTCCCAATTTTTCTCTCTCTCTCTCATCGAGAGTCACTTTTATGAGTATATACGCGCGCGACGAGAGAAGCGCACGCGACCCCCACTCTTTTTCCACGGGCTTAAGTGTAAGGAGAAATTTTTTTTTTGTCTCTCACTCCCACGAGTAAGTGCGTCGTCTCTCTCGTATATATAATGTACTTACTCGCGAGGTGAGTAAACTTAAACAAGAGTGTATGGTGACTTTCGACGACAAAATATTTTATAGAACACGGTAAAACTGCTCCTCTCGGGTGCGCGCAGGTTGTTCATTATTATTTTTGCGTCGACGAGAGAGAGAGAGCCTTTCGCACGCGGGGCTTCGAGAGAAAAGATCGGTCGAGTCCGATACGGCGCGAGTATAATGGCTAGTTAAAAAGGCCCGAACGAACGAACGAACGAAAAAAAAAAGTAGTAAATGAAAATAACGAGGCTTTATAAGCGAAACGAAATTATCACAAAATTATGACTATTGTTTCGATATTTAATTAAATACCTCGATAGCTGCGCATAAGAGCGTAAACAAAGTTTGTATTTATAGAAACGTAAACATATACAATGATACGGGGAGGCAGCTGTACACAAAGAATTGTATATATATAAGAAGTCGTCGCGCTGCAGCAGCGCAGGAGAGGAAAAAGAGTTTGTAACAACTTATACTACTGCTGTTGCCGCTGCTGCTGCTGCTGCGGGCGGACTGCACAGGGATGGGCGCATTATACATACATACATACATGCAGTGTGTGTCGATGCCACGACGAAAAAGTAAAACAACAAAGAAAAAAAAAGGAAGAGAGAGAGAGAGACAAAAGAAAGAGACAAGAAACTCATGCAGCACAGCCTCCTTGCGGACCCTCGCCAGCATCATTGCCCACGCACGACCGTGTGTCTGTGTGTGTGTGTGTGTCTGTGTGTGTGTAGCACGACGAGCTGCTTTTTCGTGTTTATGTATAACACGATGTATATACGTATTACGGGGCCCGGCTCTGGATTTACCGATTTTTCTTTCTTTTCTCTATATATAAGTGTATCATTGTTTTTCGAGTCGATCACAAAGAGTAAAAACAGACGGGGCGCGCACTTGTCTATTCGTAAGGTGAAAGTACAATAACGAAAATTGAAATTCGAGCGATGCAGAGCTGGAATAAGCACGTGTGTGTGTGTGTGTGTGTGATTGACCACACCAGTTCTCCACACTGCTTAATAATAATCACGTAATGATTTTCCGAAGGCGAGTCTAGTGCTGCTATACCGTATATATAGAACCACTTGATCATTAAAGTGTCAAATTCTAAGGAGCCTAGCGGCTCGTATTTCGACGTCCGTTTTTCGTACGAAACGCGTCGTTAATCGAGCAGCGTAACAATCTCGGCTTTAATATAGTGTGTGAAAAGGTTCGAATGTGTGTATTTTATTTATAGTTTTGTATTGTTCTCGTAAATTCATTATTCTTTATTATTACGACAATTCGTTAGAACTAATCAATAAAAAAAAAAAGAATTAAATTAAAATTTGATCGAAAACACATGACTTTAATAGCTGGTGATTTTATATGTAAGTTGTGAAAAGTGGAAATTACACGCACGCACGTCAGTGAGACGAAACATATTGTGCAAGCGAACATCGTGTGCTTTTGGAGCCGCATTATCGCAGTGTAAATATTGTACTTCGACATGGTTTTTTTTTTATCACGGAGAGACCTGCTGCGCAACAACACGTATATATATATATATATATACGTAGTCTATAGGAATGCGCCTGCGTCTATCGGACGACGAGAGATATAAAACGGCCGATCGAATCGAATTATATATAAATAACGAGAGAGAAGAGCAAGAGATAAGTCTGCGCGCGGAGAGGCATCAGCAGCAGCGAATGATTTATACAATATAAAGTGCGCGCGAAAGGATTACACAAAAATCGATAAATAAATGTCTCGCGGCGCTGAGGGATTATCTATTTTTCGTATCGATAAAGACAAACATATACAAGCATACAACGAGCAGCAGCAGCATTAAATACACATGCCTCGATCAAGAGTGGCTCCAATAGACGCGGCGAGATACCGTTATTATAAATACGCGAGAGAGAGAACTTCAAATTTGCATAGAGTCAGCATGGCGCATCTCTTGGCTTATACCTACTGCTGCTGCTCCTTTGCGAAAATATTTTTTATATCTCGCGCTCTCGTAACCGGTCGTACGTACGGAAAAGCCGATCGTCGTCGTGTTATTTTTATAAACCTCTCTCTCGCGAGCTCGCGCGAGAAGCTTGGAACAACAGCGACGCAGTGTGTCGTGCAGTAGCACAAATGTATATACCTTTCTACTTATCGAGAGAGGTGAAAAAACTAACCGTAGTAGAGTAGAGAGCTCTAAAAGAGATCCTCGTTACTTTCTCGTTTAGCAGCAAGAGAGAGAGAGAGAGAGAACTGAGGCAAGGGAGGTGGCAAGGACGAACACGAGCTTGCTATTGCACCGCTGCTACTAAGGTATCCGTAATATAGGCCGGAATCGCTAATTATCCTCCGGGGCTAACTCCATACCGCACGTATTGCCGGCCACCGTATGTATACAGTTTTTCTTCGACAGCACAACAACTGATTGAGGAAACGCATGCAGATATTTTCCGCCGCTATGTACAGAACCGTTAGTAAATTTCCTCTCTCTCTCTCTCTCTCGCGGCTCGACAAAACAATATACATACATAATATATGTGACACACATCGGGATTATTATACTTGGCAGCTTTTTGTCCAATTACACCATATATACAGGTATACGAAACTCGCGCGGGTTCGATTCAATCGAACATGTTTATGCACTTGTGCCGGCGAAGAGGCTGCGCATCGCGAGCGAGACACGCCGGTGAAAGGTGAACGCTATACACTAGCGCGTTTCACCTCGTTATATCGCGGCACTATATATAATAATACGAGAGATATCACCAAGAGTGACTGCCGCTGCCGCTTCGCGATAATATATAATTGTGCGAAATAAAATAAAATATGGCGCATTATTCTCTCTGCTGCTGCTCGAAGTGTACATCAACTCGAAAAGAAAGACGAGAGCTATTAATGCAGACTACTATATATATAGGCGAGCTTTTGAATTCGAGATCGAGTTCTGCGCACTGCAAATGCTGTACAAACACACACACACACACACACACACACACACACACACACACAGCCTCGGTACGATCGAGTCAGCGAAAATATTGTTGACATTACTACTACTGTGTGCGGTAGCTGCTGTATAAGCGTTAAGGATTTATGATAACGCGTTTAGGGCGGTTTTTTCAGAGTTGTTAATATCGCCTCGCGCGAGCACATGCATATGTACGTATATACGTACGGTACGTACGGTAGCCTGAGTAGGCGCGCGTGTCTGTGGTTTCACCCATAACACGAGCAGAGACAGAGAAAGGCACTCCGAAAGAGAGAGAGAGATGGATTTATTGTATTCTCTCTCGGCTCTCGTCGAGTTACGCACGTCAGCGGGAAATTTTTTTTTTCTTTTTATTTTTGTTTCAGTCTTTCAATATCGAGCTACTCAACACGTATACTCGAATCCTATACTATATTGTGTATAGCCAAGGGATTAGAAAATATACATATGACAAAAATGAAATCCTGTTTTTCGCACTTGTGCACAAATAGGAACAGTTACAACTGCAGCGCATACGGTCGAATCAAATGTAGATCAGTACGTGATAAACGCGACGATCTCTGCGCGCACAGGTCGACGGACCTTACAACGTTCCTTTCTTGCCTTTTTTTTTTCATTTTACGAGATTTTGATGGCACCGAGTTGCGGTAAGTTATTCTTGATTATTTGCGCACTCACGTGTGTGTGTGTGTCGTGTGTGCACAGTGACAATTTACTCGGTTTTCTCCGCACACAAGACGAAGAAGACCACCCAGAGATCGGCAGTAATTCCCCGCGGCAGCAATGATTTGTCATATAAATATAAGAGCATAAAACACACACACACAAGAGAGGTGAGCGCGCATATGAATAATTTTTGGGACTACTACTACTACTATACAGTACGCGTATAGTTTCACGATGAGTAGTCCTTCGGCCTACGATATAAACTTGGAAATTATTTCATTCATATATTTGCGGGCACATAATATCGAGCGAGCTGTCAAACGCGCATAGTCGAGCCTTATATCTCCGAGATTTGCGCACGCGAGTAAACGTATGTACATACGTTTATAAGATCGAATATAGTGTAGCATATATATAAGGCCCAAAAGGCCGTCGAGTCTGCAGCAGCCGAGATCAACCAGTACGGACAGTATAGAGCAGAGAGGCCTGCTGTGCTGCATTGCCGAGCGTTCAAGTCACCGGCGCGGCCTCTACTAACCATTCAACGTATATCTGACCGAGAGAGCAGCAGCAGCATATAGGTATACAAGAGTTAGCTGCTGCTGCTTTTCGCTTCTCTCTTTCGCGCGGCCTCTCTTATACATACATACGTATACATACACACTCGGCTGCTTCGGAGCAGAAGCGATCCGAGAAATTCCTTCTCCTTCGCTGTATATACCTATATACAACTTGCGTAATTTTCGTGAGTCTTTTTAAACGAGCGATTTTCTTGCCGCGCCGCGCGGGGCAAGATCGCGGCTAATTGACCGCGGCACCGTATTATAATACTGAAGCACATACACACGTAGATGTTCGACACGCACGCTTTGTTTGTTTTTCTTACATACATTTTTATGGCGGGGGAGGGAAGGCTCCATCGCATCATCTGTTTTGTTGTTTTTCGGGGTAATGCACGTGACTGCATTAAAACGAGCGACTTCGCAGCTGCTTCACTTTATATATATTATTATGTAGGTGCAAGGAGAAAGTACGCGTAACGTATCGACATCGCGCCGCGCGTGGAATGTCGCTAGGTGGATTTATATCCATCGCTCAGGTCCAAATAGACACGCACACGCGCACACGGACACAGAGACACATTGGCTATTTAAACGTAAAATGTATGTATCGAGAGAGAGAGAGAAAGAGACTATTTAATGGGGCCTCAACTCGATGAAAAATTTCTATCGCCCGCGCGTTATATATATTTGCTTCGGACAAAAAAAAAAGTTGAGTAAAACTGTCGAGTAGTTGTGTGGCAGGCGGACGTTTGAAGCTGCCGCGAAGCACGTTTCTGTATACATGTGTATGAAATACATTTTTAAATATGTACGCTAGAAACCATTAGGAGCCACGACCACGGCCGGTTATATATATATAAAAAATGTCCAGAACACTCGAATACACACACGCTAGTCATCATTGTTTTCACTCTCGAGAAATATACACCGAGGCCCCCCCTATATAGATCGGGCAACCAATATTTCGAACGACGACGACGACCACTTGTTGCCCTATAACACGTGTTCGGCAGCAGAAGCGCTGAAAAACAATTCGGAAAAATGGTTCAACAGGTGTGCTTTTATTTCGACGCGATCGATGAATCGAACTACAAAAAAAGTCATGTACATGGCGCACGTAGGTGGTGGTGCGGTGTCTCTCGGCTCGATACGGCTTGGATTGGCCGTACTTATCGCGGAAAATGACTCGGCCGCTTATCCGAGCACGCTCCGCGAGCTTTTATATATACGCGCGCAGAGTCGATTCCGAAAAAAAAAGTAAAGAGAAAAATCGCGTTTCGCTTGCACGCGAGATAATGCACCGCGCCGGTTTACACGCGGCAGGCATTAGATATAAATATATTTGTGTATGTGTGTGTGTTGTTGTGTGTACGCGACGAGGCTAGCCACTCGCGAAAAACCAGTTTTCCATATCGCAAACATACACACGCATGCACATACACAAACACGCGATCCGGAGCTTGCATCGCGCGCGTCGCGGGCTTGTCAGCGTGCAGATCTCGATCGATCTTTCGGTGTCCGCAGCGCGCGTTTGTGTAATCTCTATCCTAGATAAATGCGTGCTCGCGATTTTTCGCGGACGCAGAGCTCCGACGACGACCGCGAGCTGGAGGCCCCCCCTCGAGTGTGTACAATAACGTAAGGTCCTTTCTCTAGACGATCCGACCCGCGACCGGCAATAATCCGAAAGAAACGAAAAATGCGTGCGTCTAGTCGCGTACGGTATGCCTGCGCGCAAGGTGTAAATAATCTTTCGCTGACGCGCGACCGTACATACATACGTATCATACGACTGCATGTGCACACGAGAGAGAGAGAGAGAGCAAGTATATATACGTATGTATTCTCGCGACGACGACGACGACGACGACGATGATGGAATTCGCCACGCCTGTGTGTACGACGAGTATATTCCTCGCGAGTCGTCGAGACACTTTGCCTCCTTTTTATTTTACTTTTTGTTTTTTTTAAACGCGACGCACATGCCTCGCTGCTGCTGTTGCTGTCCGCGACGAGCGAGCGAGTATTACACATATATTTGCATGCGCGAGCGAGCCATGCGATGATGCCTTTTCAAATCGTTTGTATATGTATTATACGACTCGGTGTGTACGCGCCGTTTTTGTATGTACGTATTATATGAATATGCAGCAGCAGCGGAGCTCCAAGAGTTGATAACGCAGGCCTATATAGTACAATGATATATATGTGTAGCAGCAACCGATCCCACATATTTCGAGAAAAATATCCTGCTCATTTGGAATTAACGGGTTTGTATCACTCACACACACACATACACAAGTATCAACGTTGAGGTGGAAGCTATGTAGCTGACTTGACACTCACCGATCGGTGGTTATATATTCACAACAACTCCTTCGCTCTCGATCTTTGTATAATCACACAAAAAATAAATCACACAATTTTTTTTTTCACGTTTAGCACTATTATATTTAAACTCGTTGTCTCGGCAAGCGAGTTCACTTTCTTTTCTTATTTTTTTGACACTATATATCGATAAACAACAAAACACAAATTATTAATAATAATAATCACACTGATACGATTTCCGTAGGTCTACGCGCGTCGGGTTGAGGAACGAAAAACATATATACACAACTGTGGAAAGAACACACTTCGTCGTCTCGCGCGCGAGCCGCGTTCGGTGTCTCGGTCTCACCTTGGTTGCGCCGAGCGCTTTCTGATGGGTATACACGATTCTTAGAGGTCCACACGCTCCGGCTCGAGAGAGAGAGAGAGACGACTCCTCTCCCTACCTCAAAGTCTCGAGAGCTCCGCGAGCGGCGTTATAGGTGCGAGCGAGATGGAGCATATAGAAAAGAGAGAGAGAGAGCCTCCACCGTTGAGACTGTGTGTGTATATACACCATATAGTAGACCGGCCCAAACATTGCCCCCACTCCTCATCGAGCCAGCCAAGGTTCGGAGCTATATAGCTATACGCCGGCGCTCCGACTTGAGCCGCCGCAGCCGCGTGCATATACGTACGTACGTGAGCATGCTGTATAACACACAGATATTCCGTATATACCTGCCTGACTTCTTCTTCTTCTTACTTCTTCTTTGCTGCTCGTTTCGTTACTCCAAGAGTGAGTGAGTGAGAGAGAGTAAGAAAGAGAGAGCGCGAAGAATGGCGAGTTTTTTGGAGAGAGAGATGAGAATTGTAGGCTCTTGGGGGCCTCAAAAATAGCTGCGACTGTGTGTGTGTGTGTGTATGTGTGTGTATGCTGGACTGCTGCTTTTGGCTTGCCCACATATTACACCACCACTACATGACTTATATTCGTGGAACGATGCGCGCTGCAGGTGCCGCGGATAGATCGCTCCGAGACAGAGCGAACGGATCATACACAGGATTAACCATCCTCGATCCTCCTCCTTCGAGTTCCTATAACATATCTTTTTTTTTGTTGTTCATTCTTCTTCTTCTTCTGCTTTGCCCGAGATTCTTTTTTCCCGATTTAATAATATTTTTTGGGGGGCAGCGCACCACCGGCTTATATTCTCAAATTTTTGATAAGTCCCGATGGATGACGACGATGATCGCGAAAGCGCGAGTATTATTGTACACATAGCATGAGAAAAAGAAGAAGAAGAAGAATAAGAGAGATGCACGCAGAGGCCTTCATCGGGGCCTTATAACTTCTCCGAATTCTGCGACTATACACACGCATATATACACACACGCTACATTGGGTGCAATATCTCTCTCTCTCTCTCTCTCTAAACGAAAACGGAGGAAAGAGTGTATATGTGCGAGGAGGACGACGGCGCGGTGAGGTTTTGCTCTTCGCGCCTTCGGGGACTTACTTGGCAGCTATACAGGCAAAGCCAGAACAAGAAGAAGAAGAAGAAGTAGCTGAAAGAGAAGCGAGCGAGAGAACCGGTGTGTTGCTGCTGCCGCTGCGTGTCGTTGTCCCTCCCGAACTCACTCCCAGTCTCCAAAATTGTATTATACATATGCTCGCTGGTATACAGGTACGAGTGTGTGTGCGTGTGCTAGCCTCACCCATATATATACACCGATTTGCCTAATTCCTTCTTTTATGTGTGTGCCTTCTTCTTCTTTTTTTGTTTCATTTTTACGATTGTCCGCGCGTATATACAGCACACGACGCACGCATGTATATGGCAGACACACAAGCTCGGAGGACACGCAGACACTCGAACGTACACACAAATACACAGGTAGACGCTTCTTTACCTCCTTCTTTGGAAGCTGCGCTCGAAGAGAGAGAACGAGATTACGCGTGTTATTTCGCTCTCTCTCTCTCTCTCTCTCTCTCTCTCTCTCTCCAAAACGAGCTGTATAAAGTAGTAGTTTATACGGGCTGTGTATAACGAGAATCGCATTTTGTCCGAACGTTGAATACATTATAATATTGGGGCGGGTAGGAGCCAACAACAGCAGTGGCAGAAAAAAGTAGCAGCGACCATAAGGAGAGAGGTGTCGATGAGGTCTCGCGCGCGCGAGCATCGCTGTAATTTCGCGGCGCGCGTAATTTTACATTTCGGTAGCTCCAATTTATATCATACGTATATACCGGCGATAGAGAGAGGGAGAAGGAGGAGGTGGAGGAGGCGAGAAAAGAAAGGAGAGAGAAAAAAATTGTTGCGGCTACATTATAACACGCATAATATCAACGAGCTGTAATGAATCATTTGTTTGCCGAGAGAGAGAGAGAGAGAGAGGAAAAAAGGAGAGATGCGATGACGGCTACTATACTCTCGCGTAGTAGTATACCAAACAAACGTATCAAAAGTCAAAACTTCGGAGTCGTTTTTAAGACTAACGTACAAGTACATCGTACGAACGTGTGCATAATTTTTTTTTTTTTTACTTCAAGGCAACATTAGAGGAGGAATATATCGCATCGCTGCTGCGTCGTTGTCCGAGCTAACGTCGACGACGACGAAGATGAATTTACGTAAGCGCCTTATACACACATACACGTGTGTGTTTGTGTACATATATGCATACACACGTACAACACTTATTTATATATGCAATTGCACAGCTAAGCAGCAGCAGCAGCAGCAGCAGCGGAGTGAGGATATCTAAGGCGTCTGTGCTATATATATGTGTGTGTGTATGTTTGTGCAGGCGCATATTAGAAGCCGCAAGAAGAAGCGAACGCGGCAACTATATACACTACTGCTCTTTTTTCTAAGAATCGCAGCAACGTCGTTGCGCGTGAATAATAAGCGCAAGCGGCTCTCTCGCGTCTACGAAGAGAGAAAAAGCGACGCGTAACGCAACTCGGCACATCGCTTCTTTCGCTCGTTGCGCGGGGCCAAGGATCCGAACGCGCGCGCACGTATACACGTAATAAGGCTTCTCTCTATAAACGGGAGCATCTCCTCGAGAGTACAAGAGCCTGAAAGTCTCTCTTCAAAAACGCGAAGAGTAATAGTAGTAGTATAGAAGAAAACGCGCATTCGTACAATGGGACTTGTGCGAGCAAAATGCTATACACGTAATAAAGAAAACGAGCCACTCGTCGAGAATGTATAGTATGTTTGAACGCGTCGAAAAGGCCCTATCGATTTCTCTCGTCCAGGGCTTTTCAGGCCAATTGTACACGCAAGCACACACATACAAATACACTTGACTGCGAGATGAACAGTAGTCTGAAAAACGCAAAAAAAAGTGTAATCCGCGCCGAGGCTTACATTATATGTGTATACGTAAACATCGCCACGGCAATTTTATCTAGGCTCCCGCGCGCGTAGTAGTATAGCGAGCGAGCCAAAGAAGAAGAAGAAAAAAAGATGTAAAATCAGCAATATGAATTTAATACGCAGCGGCCTAGGTATATATGAGGATCGTATGAAAATGATGATTCTTTTGTGTTCGCGCCGAGGATTCCTCGAACATATTGTTAATCACGCGCCGTGGCGGCGGCGGCGGCGGAGCTGTCTTATACTCTCGAACCAGCATTTCGTTATACATACAGTACGTACGCACAAGTCGAGTGCTTTTTAATGGATGTTAGATGTTCCATCCATTATGAATTATACGTATACGCGCGCGACTCGATCATGTGAATAAAAGTAACGGATTCGAGGTCTTTTTTTTTACGGGAATTTTTATACGGCGAGCACCGAAACCTGCTGCTACTGCTGCTGCTGCTGGTTATTTTCGCGTTGAAATTTATTCTTTCTTTTCGACGTGTTTTCACGTGATTCTAGTAGCTCGTCGAAAGAAAAGATCGGTACGAGTGCTCTCCTCGATTGACTCGAATCAATCATCGCGGCTCGAGCGACAGGTGCTCGCTCGCGCGCGGCGCCTGTTATTGCGCGAGTAAGAGATTTTTAAATCGAGCTTCAAGAGGCAAATTTTTGAAAATCATTCTTAATAATGCTTCCTAATTTCCCTCAAAATAATACGTTAATCCGGTCTTCACGATATACCATAAGAAAATAACAAATATAAGCCACTGGCACGAGTGACCGACAGACGAGTTTTTGGGTATGTAGAGGCTGCCGTCGCGGAAAATCAAAAAAAATGACGACGTGAAAGCGTAATCGGTGCATCTACCTAGGTATAAGCAGTGGCACATATCCCGTGATGAATTGGTACTTCAGATTCTGCTTCAATCCGTTACGAGAATTCACCGCTGAGAAACCACGTTTAATCACCATATTTTCAATAATAGAAAAAATTCTAAACACCGCATTTATTGCCCCCGAAATTCTCAGATCTTTCTATACCTTTCCACGTATTCGTTAAAATTTTTCTCCTTCCAATGTAATACATTACATTGGATGCTCCATTTCTGCTCGTATAACTGCACCATATGCGCACGAAAGTAATTTTGGGAAATATTTTTCACAATTAAAATCTCTCTCTCTCTCTCTCTCTCTCGCTTTCTCGCGCGCGATCCTCGATCGACGCGGCGCGGCAATAACAATTTGTTATTGATAAATATTGTGCCTGGGTAATTTTCAATCACGCGCAAAATTGTATATGCTCGATGGCGGCAAAGCTAATAATACATGGCAAAACTGACCGTTAGATAAGAAAGTTTATATTTACCAAAGTAAACTGGAGTAGCTAGCTAGCTAAGCTAGCCAGCCGCGCGTTTTGTGTATGTATGTATAATATGCAGCGTTTGACTGGTTTTGCGAAATCTTATCGTGGAGCTCGTTTGCTTTTGCCACAGTTAATATTTCGCAAAATGTTGTGTTTTTTTTTCTCTCGCACTCTCACTGGTGCTCGCTCGTGCTTCAATAATACCAACGCGAAACGTTTCCATTTTTCCTCCGAGAAATATACATCGAGTGCGATTCGAAAAAATTCCCAGCCGATTCACACTGGCTGGCTGCTGCGGCGAATATTATTCTTTTTTGCAGCTCGGCGAAATATGGCGGCGTATATAAAAATTGTTGGCCTCGGACGCGCTCCTCGCTGCGCGCGGAGAAGAGGTATATAGCCGCACAGTTCGGGGCACCCGCGGAGCAGCAGCAAAAGAGCAGAGAGAAGAAGAAGAAGAAGTAACGATAAGAATCTTTGCCTTCGCGCGACCCCATATGCCTCTGCCTTTGCTGCTGCGTCGTCGTCCTCTCCCTGGCACGCTGTGCAGTAAACAGGTTGTATATAGGAGGCTCACCTGCGCGGCACCGCAGCAGCGGGCACTCCGAAAATTCGCACACGTTATTATTATAAGCTCGGATGCGGACGAAATGTATAAAATAAAAAAGCCACACGACTCGAGAGAGAGAGAGAGAGAGAGAGCGACTCGATGCCCGTGTCAAAGTTAGCCCCCGAATATATTCTTTAACCATTTTTTTTCTTACTTCTTATGTATATCGATCATCGTTTTCTCTCAAGCTGATGGGCGCGAGAATTTACGGCGAAGTCGGATCAACTCCAGAGAGGCAATAAACGCGTATTATATATAGAGTACATACGCGCGCGTGTCCGCGCGTACACACATTTGCACTTGCACCAGTAGCAACTGCGATAATTGCCCGTGTATAACGATCGGTATCCAGCTCGCGCACGCGATTCAAACTGCAGCCGATTTATATACTATACTACTGCTGCCTCGACTCGACGAGACGCGAGACACTCATACTCGCGTCGAGATTTTTATATAATTCAAAAAAAAAAAGGAAAAGAAAGAGGAAGAAAAAATAAGCAGCTCGTCCGCGCCGCGCGAAGGTCGCGATGATGTCGAACGATTACCGTATACTCCGCGCGCGCGAGATAGTACCTACATATATTACAAGCATGTAAGTAAGCATCAGCAGAAGCAGCAGAAGCACCGAGGGTGGTCGCGATCGTCCGAGCTACTGCATTCACAATTGCGCCATACGTATATATAACGAGGAAGATGCAAAATATGTGCGCGCGAGCCGAACCGGATGCAATATCGATCTTCGCGCGCGGCTAATGTGGCCGCATGTCTCTCTCTTTCTCGTTATATGTATCCGCGCGCGTGTATTATACGGAGGCATGCAAATAATCCACTATGTATTTGTTTTTCGGTAGCCGCATCGAGAGATTTAAATTTTTCGGTCTCTCGAGGAAGGAAGGATGTGGTACTACCTGTACGTGTGATAATTTCGAGAGACGATGATGACTTTTCCTCGCGGCTCTATATCCTGTTGTTTATTATGCACCTGTATTACACATCGTCTGCAGGGGGGGACTACCGATAATTTTTGCCCAAAACTTCCTGCCTCGTTATCGTCCTTACAAATGCGTCCGAGCGCGAGAGAGCTCGTTACTTCGCGCGCGCGCGTGGCCAAGGTGTGAAAAGTGCCGATGAGAGAGAGAAAGAAGAGGAAATGATTATACCCTCGTGGCCCGCGGTTGTAACAAAGGAAAGAACAAACCGTGTGTATATATTGCTGTAGTACGAGGCGAGTCGAAATCAAAGGTGGAGGCGGCATTTCGAGGCTCGGGTCGAAAGTCGAGTACCTTATACTGCTGCATCGATGATGCGCGCTAATTGATCGATTTTTCCAAGTCATATTATACCGCACGGCGAAAATAATAATTTTTCTTATTCGATTATTTCGCTCGAGTCATCGTGTTAATTTTCTAAATTTGTTACGATCCGCGCACGTCGGCGACGACGATTAAATATAAAATAAAAAAGGTATGGTCACCCACACACGCGCGCCGCGCTTAAGGCTTGTAATGGACCTACTAATCGTGGGTGTGCAAGTGAACTCTCTCTCTCTCTCTCGATACGTATCCGTAGCCACTTATGTGTATGTGTGTGTGTTTGCGCGAGAGATGTATATGATTTTTCGGGCGGAAGTAGCTATTCCTCGAGCCCACAGCTTCCTGCGCGCGCCACTTTACTTATGTACCTATACACTATATACACTGTACCTTTCTCTAAGAGGAAAAGGAAGCCGAGAGGAAATCATGCATCGTGTATACGTACGGCTCTCTCGACGACGACGCATATACAACTGCACTTTGTGCGTTTTCTTCTCCTTCTTACTATTTGTCGTCGTACGGGGGGCTCGTGTCACGCTCGCGATAACGAAGTTTAAAGGTTGCGAATCGCGCGCCCGGAAAGCTGCGAACGATTTATAATCTCGACCGGAGCACGGGCCCCGCGAATTATTGCCGAGAGACACGTGGACAAAAGAGAGAGAGAAAAAACAAGCAAAATGTCAACTCGGTCGTTTATTCCAATTCCATTAAGAGCCTGGCCCAACAAGACTATCCCCGCGTGGACAATTGCAAGGTAAACATACGCGCAGGCAGGCAGGTCGACCGGCCGAGATTTACTTAGTTATATACAGAGCCAACGGTTACGGTTAGCGTTTTTTCCGCTTTTTTTCCTTCTCTTCCAACTTCGACTTCGTGTGTTTACGCAAAATTAAAAAAAAAAGAATCAACGCTCTTTTCTACGTACTGGTTTTTGTATATATAAATATTACGAATATTTGTTAACGTTAAAAGTGGAGGACGAAAAAAAAATAATACACGTACAGCCGAGCGAGAGATGGTTTTTCAAGACTGAATATGCGAGCGTTACGAGTGCTGTGTCATCGGCGTTCGGAAACGATTTTCTATCGCGAGATAAACGCGCGCAGGATAAGTGCAAGCTCGCAGTTGCGAGTAAACGTGAAAATTCTGATAAAAGGTCTTGTGTATACTTTTTTTTTTGGATGACGCACGAGACTCTCAACGAGTTTTTTAAACCGTCTCGAAAAAAGCTCGCTGCAAAGAAACAACGATCTCGATCCTGATTTTCTTTACGGAAATAATATATACCTATTTCAAAAAGAAGGAAGTCAGCGCGCGTATGGCTCCGTCGTTGCGTATATTACACTCTGTACGACTTAATTTTCCTAACTCCGAGCTCCAAGCGCAACAAAGCTTGTGCACTGCACAGCTAATAATTTGTTAAAAAGGCGAACTACCGGAGCGATAAAAATTTTCAAACTGCTGCGCAGCTCCTTCTCAAAAAGTTCAAACGCAGGCAATAATGCATAATTCATGAACTCTCCGTGGGTATACCTAATAATTCGCTTGTGTGTGTGTGTGTGTGTTTTTTTTTCCTAGGCCAGCGCACGCGAGCCATGTAAATTGATTTATTTATCGCTTCTCGTGGTTACAATACACATTTATATTATATTTTTGTCTTCCGCCACAGCACTCAGCCTACTTAGCAATGTAAAATTGAGTGAAAAAAAGAAGAAGAAGAAAATAATATGAATCGCGCGATGATTTTCAAAAAATTGTTCGAAGCAAATTCTAGGCATTACCCGCGCGCGATTCCTCCGAGTCATATATAGCCCGCCCCGCTCGCCTTCGCGCCGAGCTGCTGTTCGATCAAAATGCTTGGAATAATAAAACTGCATCAGCGCAGCAAAAAAAAAAAAAAAAGAAGGAAGGAAGGAGGTGTACGAACGACGAAGAATGGTCATACACATCGATCTCTCTGCGCAGTTTGTTGTTGTTGCTGCTGCTGCTGCTATACTACGTATACGTCTTATATCCTGCGAGCGTACGGACGTCCGGATATGCAATACGCGAAAAAAAAAAGAGAGGAAAATAAAAGCACTGCAGTACGTACGTATACGTACATAGGTACGCGCGAGCGTTTCAAGAGAGAGAGAGAGGAGAGAAGAGCTTTGGAATTATTTATGATGGCTTCTGCGCGCGCGCGAGGAGAGGTCTATTTATAGTACAACTGCACAACAACGCGCTTTAAAATTCGAATTTGACTCTCTGCTGTCTCTGTTTGGCGCTGGGATGAGAAAAAAACACGTGTAATTTTTTTTTTTCTTCCCTCACTCTCTCTCACTCTCGCAATCAGAAAGAAGAGAGGAAAATATAACGCGTGTGCTCGTACGCATAGGTAGAGATAGATTGAATATCGGCGTATATAAGAGCAGCAACAACGACGCGTTATACTATATAGGATACGTATATATGAAAGGCAGAGAGAGCTAGAGAACGATGACAACGATTCTCGCTGCCGCTGCTATAATACTCGTGCAGAGGTAAGATGCTACATTGACATCGCATGTTTACCTCGCACACTCTGCGCCTCTGCTGCTGCATGCAGACTCCGAGCGAGGCACACACATATATATATACGCTAAAAACCGGTTTTCTCGCGGACTCTCTCACTCTCTTACATACACACGCGCGTGTATAGAGTGCCTCTCTGCTCTCTGCGCGTTTTTCTCTCTTTCTGCATTATATGTATACCTTTTTCGCTTTGGCCTCTCTTTTCTTCTCTCTCTCTCTCTCTCTCTCTCTCTCGGAGCGTCTCCGCACGGAGCTGTATTATATACTATATATCCTACTACTGCTACAACTAATACTACCACTCGAGGCTGGTCAGCTTTAACATACATAAATGCACAAAAGCCGAGACTGTATAGTACGTAGCTCGCTCGCGCGTGTGCGCGTATAAAAAGGTAAAGATGTTTACGAATTTTCGGCGTGTCGTGCGCTTAAACTACTACCTCTGGTACAGGTCCACGCACGAGCATAATTCGAATCACTGCTGCTGCAGTACACGGGCTACTGGTGTTTCTTGAATTTTGCTTACCTCCCCGCCTTACTCGTACCACACTTCGCGTGTAGGTATATAGAGCTTTGAATTTATGTATACCATCGAGCGCATTAGGCTCCGTTTTCTCAAGCATATGTATACTACCCATTTTCAAAAGTAAATTTAAAAAAAAACCACGAAATGTGGGTTTTCTCTAACGAACTCCGGTAAATTTGAGCTCGTTTCTTCCGACTAATTGGTCGAAACTTGTGCATATAATAGTCTCTCGGCACACACACACACACAAACTGCGTATAATTATTACACAGCCCGTCGATCGTTAAGTTTCAATTTCGAGCTTGTACGTCGAGCCGATTTTTGCATACTTATGTTCCGTTTAAGCGGCCGAGACGATGTCGTAGCTTTTTTTCGCTCTTTTGCTGCATATAGGCATAATATCGACCATTATGGGCATATTTTCTAAAACCCAAGGCTCGGCTGCTGTTGCTGCATACGAGCTCATATACTGCACGATGTGTGCCACGACAATTTTGCCTAACTGTATACGATAAATATATTATACACGGAGTGTGTCTCTTTTTACGGAGCTACTATATGCTACAACCGACTACGCTCGATTCGTCATTATTATTTAAATTTTTTGCAGATTGTAAAAGCTACACGTATGACTTTTGACGTATACACGTATGAGCTTCGAGGAGATGAAATCACGCGGTGGACGCGAGCGAGCACATATTATATATATTTATATTGTATAAAACCAGAAAGTCTCGTATTATACATACGCAGGCGCATTGTTCTTTAGCCAAACGACCGCAAATCTTAATGCTCGGCATAAAAAGCAGCTCCTCGCGAGAGCTTGGACAACGACGACGACGCGTAACATTATGAATGATAAAAAGAAAAAAGGACTATATACGCTCGTGACTCGCTGTATATAATAATATATACGCGTACAAAACTGCTGGAATATCTCGAGATTTTTCTTTCGACTCGATCTGAAGAAAAAAGAAGGAATGAAAATATTCAAAAGTCCGCGGGGCCCTTTCACTCTCTCTCTCTCTCTCTCTCTCGCTGTCGGAGTTGATATTATTCAAAAGGAGCAACACTTCTCAACACCTGTTCGCGTCCGCGACGTATACATTATATATATTATAACATTATACACATTCCCACAAACAAAAGTCGACGCCCGTAGAGAAGAATCATCATCGTATAGGCTCCATTGTCGCTGGTCGACACACGTGAAATAAATCGCTTTTTACGCCGTGCAGATTTCGCAACCACGCACAAGCGCGAGTCTATATTTTTTGATTTATCCGCGCGACACACCGCGCAAGGGAATGAAAAAAAGGTAGTTTTTACGTCGCAAAAATCGCATGCGCGCCAATAAAAAAAAAAGAAGAAGAAATACTATCAATAAGGATTAGTGTACGTTTTCGGCGGAGACACGTATAGTCGCGTGTTTTATGAAGTTGTTTTGGCTTATTTGTGTCTCAATCGCTGGTATCCTACATGTATATATGACATATTATAACGTCGTAGCTCCGTATGGTTGACCAATCTTAATTAAAAATCAGAGATCACGGGGTACTACTACTACTACTATTACTGCTACAATAAGACACAACACAATACTCTCTCGAGAGACTTTAATGACACTTTCAAGAGAGAGAGAGAACGTTTAATTGCATTTGTTACAGAGAGATCACGATCCAATCTCTCGCTCGCACACGTGTGCATTATAAACACTTTTTACAATCCGTATAAATAACAGTAGGCGACTCGTAGCATTGGCCAGGCGCGCGCGTATACAAAACCGCGGCGCGTAATAAAGATCTCGGACGATTTAATAATAATGTAATTGAAAAGTCTTTAAACGGAAAAGTTAACGGGCCAACGTATGTATAATACATTAAACTGCATCGCGTGCGCCTCTCTGCGTCGATACATATAATATTATTACTCCTCTCGAATCGAGAGGCCCGCGCGCGCGCGTTATAAAGTTCAAGAGGTACAAGTGGACCAATTAGCTGAATCGCACTGCTGCTGCTGCTACTTGCAATACTGCGCAATACAGAACAGCGAGCCGAGAGCTGAGAGCTGCTATACTCGATTTACTATATGGTGCGATGATGCGACTGACTTCTCACGCGCGAAAATTAAAATGCTAATACGTGTTAGCTGGCATGGCGGGTGGTATAGCATCGATGCACACACACACACACACACACACACACGCTTACATACATGTATTTTAGAATTGCAATCGAGACTACTACTACTACGAGCTCAAAGCGTGGGATCCGTATAGGCACGCATATTCGATGATGTATACAAATCCACCGAATTTATCAAGGCGCCCAGTGTGCATACGCACGAATTCCCGCGATCGCGCGGGAAAAAATCGCGCGTTAAATTCCCGCCGAGCGTATACGCGCGCGCGAGAGAGCGAAAAACGAGCCCCCCTCGATCCGGTCGTTATTTTCCGATCCATACGTACTATATGTACACGCCGTGTGTACATCTGCGCGCATGGAGTCCGAGCTAGCCTCTACCACTATACTACTGCTGGTGCTGGCCGATAGCGCATAGACAATTTTTCAGCGCGCGTGAAATTCCTCGAGTGCACCTTGCGGTATTTCCTCGCGCTGGAATGCGTATGTACTATATATAGTACACATAGTATAGATATATATAAATATAGTAAACGGCCGAGCCAAGTGCGAGCGAGGTCTCGTCTTTTAGATTTATAGCGGCTCCTGCTGCTGGGCTGGCTGCCAACGATGCTGCTGCTCTCTCTCTCTCGCATACACACTTGTGTCCTGAGAAAATTTTGGATTTTCAACTTTTGGGGGCTGCAGATAAAGAGACCTAATTTAAGCTTCCGCTCGCCGTATCGAGTCCGTATAATAGCTCGCCATGCACCAATCGAGATCGTTCAGTGTCATTTAAACCGATTTTTTTTCGCTTCTGCGTTTTCGTAACACCGCGCCGCATACCACCACGCATCGAGTGGGATACGGGATTTTTTCGATGCTGCGCTAGGCTACTATTGGAGTCGCGGAAAATTGTCGCAGGCGTATGATATAAATTTTATATAAGAAATCAAACGCCGGTACAGTCTTATAATACGAAATCAAGGCGCGATACACTCCACCTCGAGCCTATATCGGTGATTGGCACGGAG
The DNA here is from genome assembly GCA_902732785.1 of Trichogramma evanescens. Lineage (NCBI taxonomy): Eukaryota > Metazoa > Arthropoda > Insecta > Hymenoptera > Trichogrammatidae > Trichogramma > Trichogramma evanescens. The sequence continues at coordinate 7,919 of CACVKI010139841.1, read as the reverse complement.
AGAGAAAATCAGCTATACAGTAAAGAGAATATTGGTCAATAGCTTATCCGGTCTCTCGAAGCGTTTGGGCGGGAAGCGGACGTGTTCCGTAGGCGACGCTACGCTCATTTGTACACACACGCTATATACTATAGGCCTATACGAGCGAGGGCGTCGTCGTCGTCGTCTCTCCCGCAGTATTTAATATGTGGGAGTACTCATGCCTATATATGTGTGTGTGTGTGTACTCGAGAGATCGATAATTTTTCCGCGCCGATATGATTGCCTTATCTTCCGATTCCAATTAGATATCCTATATACTAGTTCTCGATCGAGCTTTTCCATATATGCTAACACAAGTGTGCGTCTCTTACGAAACGGATGTGATCGCGGTAGCGGCAGCTCGATCGGATGTATATATACGCGATTCACGCGTGGGTTCACACATTATATTGTATACTTACGCTTATTTTGTGGCTTTCATAAATAATCGCAAGCGAGTACAATTGGATGGGGCGCTCCGACATATATATATACAAGTACATCAAAGTGCTGCACCGCAGGCGCACTTGGATCATCGTCGTCATCCCCCCCGAATCAATGTCTACTTTGGCTTTTTGAAAGATGTGCCTCTCAACTATGTTATATCATGTATTGCGGTGTGCGATTTTTCGGTCGAACCTAAATATCCGAATTCTCTCTCTCTCTTCTTATAATACGTGCGCGATGCGATTTCGAGGCGTGACCGAGCGTACGACTACGAGGGCTTCGAAAAATCTTACCGTATCATCGCTCGGCGGCGCCTTCGAGAAAAAAAATTACTCGTGTGTGTGTGAGCCCGAGTTGTAACACCACCCCCCGGAGTATACAGCATCTTCCTTTTTCGTGAGAGGATTTTTTTCCTCGTACGTTGTATGTATGTGTGTGCGAGGCGGCGCGTGCGCCTATACCGATCCTCGAATAATCGCAGGCTACGGGCGTGTTAAAATTGCAATTTAAAAAAGAGACGAGAGAGATTAATCGGAGCTCGAACGAGAAATAATAATACACATATCTTTTGTGCATTATAATTACTGTTTTTATCGCGACTTTCGTCATCGCGTCGATGCGATCCTCGCCCCGTTAACTGCTGCTATGCGCGCATATTTTCACGCGACCTACCGATGTGTCGAGAGTCAAGATCGAGACATATTTGTAATAATAATATAACGCAACGGCGGCGGCGGCGTCGGCGCTTTTCTCTCTTCTTATCGTGGCGCGGTGGTGTACCGCAAAAAGTCAACCGGTTGGATGATATCCGAACCGCAGCAGCGTGTCCGAGAGCAAACAATGTGCAGCAGACTTTCGGTTGCAGACTTTCGGAGTCGTGTCGCTTTTACAGGTCAACGATCGAATTTTCTCTGCGGTCGCTATGTCACGTACATCGTATTATATATTTTTGCACTCGACGTATATTAAAAATTGATATATAGAATAACTGATAGATCACAACTTGTTCGAACGATATATAGATGTAATGAGGGAGATACGCCGGCGCGCGAGAAAGGTTATACCGAGCGATCCATTAATCGGTAGCCGATCGATAAAAGTTGTAAACGACACACATTTATCAATTCGAACAGCAGCTGAGATTTGTAATTTCGATCTCGCGAGGTTACCAATACATATATATATCACTGTATACACACGTTTGTGTCTACATAGGCTTGCAGCCGCGCGCCGTGTGCCACTACGACAACGTCTATTTGCGTATAAAATACACACAACGACGCGAACGCATAATTCAATTATTATTTGCCTCGTGTGTGCTGCACTGCGCCGCTGCATTGATCCTTGGAGTGCAGAATTGTGCACGAGCCGCGAGAGATAGCAAGCAAGTGATTTCATTGATCCTTGATCGCATTATTATACTCCGAGAGCCAGAGAGAGAGAGAGAGAGACATGCAGAATGCGAGAGATATGCGCCGTGGTAGTACTGCTGCATTTTTCTTGCGTGCGTGCGTGCGCGCGTGTATAAATTAAGATTTCCAATCGTCGACTCGCGGCTATGTGGACAATTTTTTTTTTTTTGTCTCGCGACAATTGGCATCGAGTGCACGTATTCAATTTTGAAATCAAAAGACACAAGGATTTTGAATCAGAATTAAGAAATTTATTTTTCTTTCAAATTCATTACGTTCGTATCGATCCATTAATACATCCAAGTAAATTAGCGCAATTTACCATTTGTTAAAAAAAAATCTGTATACACAATTTCACATATATCACCACCGCAGCGGCAGCAGCGGACGCGCTCAAAAGTCACGCCGATCCTCGGGTATCAACATGTAAGCCAGGCAAATGCCGCTCAGATCCCTGTTGGTGAGCATCTCGATGACTTTGCGGCAGCAGACGTGAGGCAGCTCGTAGCGCGTCAGCTCCAGGAAGCAATTCAGGGCCCACTCGCGAAAGAAGCCTCGGGCCAGCTTCTCGCAGAGGTGCCTGTGCAGGGCGTTCCGAAATCTCCCGGGCAGGCCGAGAAATTTGTTCCGAGTCACGATTTCGATGTAGTCCGAGTAGGAGATCCGTCGGGCCGCCTCTCTGGGTCGAAGCTCGACCAGGTCGTAGAGCGTCAGGCTCGGGGTCAGCCTCACGTCGGCGGCCCCGCGCCAATTGATCTCGCGATCCCTCCGGGTCTCGAAGAGCTCGCGACGACGGTAGAACTCGGCCAGGGCTCGGAGTATGCCGTCGCGGCCGACATACACGTAGCCTCGCTGACGGAGGCGATCGATCACGCGCAGAATCCGCGCGACCAGCGTCAGCTCGTAGTACTCGTCGATGATGTTGTAGCTCGGCTCCAGCTCGGCCAGGTCAGGAAAAACGAAGTCTTCGACGTCCGCGCCATTGTCCAGCAGCAGATCGACGCAGTCCAGCGTGAGATTCTGCACGGCCAGCTGCAGGGCGCTGCGGCCCCGGTCGTCCCGTGCGTCGACCCAGGCGCGATGAGTGTTGAGGCGTCGCTCGTCGAGCACCATGCGCAGAAACTGCGCCGACAGGCCGTCGTGGTGGTCGCCCTGCTCGCAGATCGCGTGCAGTGCTCGCCTGCCCCCGGAGCCGGCGGCGTTCGGGTCGGCGCCGTTGCGCAGCAGAGCCTCGGCGAGGATTCTGCGTCGCGTCGACAGAGCCACGTGCAGCTGAGTGTCACCCTGGCGATCGCGAGCGTTGATCGTTGGACGATACGCCTCGCTGCTGTCGTAGAATATCTGCAGGAACAGGGCGGCCTCGTCCTCGCTCGTCTTCCGGCAGATCAGGTCCAGAGGCGTCGATCCCGCGTCGTTGCTCCAATTCGGCACTGCGTTGTGTCTCAGCAGAGATCTGGCCACGACCATGTGACCGTGAGTCACTGCCAGATGCAGCGGAGAATCTCCCGTTGACGGCACGAGACAGTTGGGATTCAGGCCGAGCTGGAGGAATTTACGGACGACGTCGTCCAGGCCGTACTCGCAGGCCACGTGGAAATGCGTCAGGCCGCGATCGTCGATGTAGTTCAGGTCGAATCTGTCGTAGATCTTGAACAGCCAATAGGCCACGACGGCCCAAGAGTCGCGCGAAGTATCCTGTCTCAAGGCCAGGCGATGCATAGGTGTGCCGCGAAAAGTTATCGGATCGCCGAGTGGATCGAGTCTGGGCGCGTCCCTGTAGCCGCTTCGAGCCACGAAGCTGACGAGCCGCTCGACTCGATAATTGTCCTCCTCGTCGCCGTTGCCGCGGTGATCGATGGCAGCCGAGATGAGAGATTCGATTTCTTCGGGCTCGAATACGTCGCGGAGATTTGGAAACTGGCCCACCCAATCCTTGGCCAGTGGATAGAGTCGATCAAGAAGATTGCGTCGCTCGTTCGCGTTCTCCAGATCGACGTTCTCGCGCAGGCTCCGCAATCGCGCCAATCTCTCGTTGTAAAATTGATCCATTGCGGTATCGCGGCCTTATTTTATGCACTCGGCCGCTCGTTGATTAATATAAAGAATATATTTTTGTCACTCTTTTCGCGGCAATCGATGGCTGAATTATTTTATTATAGCTAAAATTTATAGCTAAATACGATCGACGACGGGATCTGCCTCTGTTTACTCTACAACATCTCAACGGGTACTGGATCGTACGAGCAATCTGTCGTTGATTTAGAGTGTAAACAAGTACGTATATGTCGAAAATTGAAATCTAAAATTGGTTCATAAAGATGTTGACCGAAATGAAATTACAAAACTCGAGCAAATCTGTATCAATTTTTTTTTTTAACATTATTTATTCAAACAACACGAAAAACCAGACATTTAACAAAAGTATTACAACAAGCACGCCGTCAATCGACATCGGTGGATCTTCTAGCCTGCAAGGCCATGTTGTAGACCATGATCAGTTCCCGAATCTCGAACGTGTCTACGATCATCTCGCAACAGATGATCGGAAGTTGAAATCGCGTCACGCGCATGAAAAAGTTCACCGCCAAGTTCCTCAATTTGTCGACGCAATTCTGTCTCTCGATCAACAAATTCTCGTACATGACATGTAGTTCCTCAACGCCATTAAGAATCTCCTCGTTTGCGTTCTCCAAATCGATGTTCTCGAGGTAACTCCCCAAACTTCGCAATCGTTCCAATCCCTCACAAAGGCGATCCATTTTGCGTCTCTTCGCGCAATCGATAAATGGTATCGGCCTTATTTTATTGAAATAAAATCGACCACGGGATCTTCCTCTGTTTACACTACGAAATCGTAACGGGTACTGCTGACTGGTAGTACGAGCAATCTGTCATCGATGTAGAGCGTAAACACGTGCCAATGCTCGAAAATTCAAATCTAAAATTAGTTAATAAAGACGTTGACCAAAATAAAATCACAACTCGAGAAAATCGATATCAATTTTATTTTCACATTATTTATTTGAACGTCATACGAAATACCAGACACAAAAAAAAGTATTACAAAAAACAGGTCGTCAATTTTTGGCCGCCAAGCAGATGTGCAACAGATCCTTGTTCTCGTACGAGTCGTCTATGATCTTCTCGCAGCAGATTATCGGCAATCGGCATCGCGTCAGGTCCAGGAAAAATTCCACCGCCCAGTGCCTGAAGAATCGCCTCGATATGATCTCGCACAGGGGCCTGCAGGCCTGCGCGTGGTACCTGCTCGGCAGCTTCGGCAGCCTATCCGCGAAATCGTAGCAGTCGGCGTAGGTGACTCGTTCGGCCGCATCCTCGACCTTGGCGCCGAACAGGTCGCTGAGACACAGCTGGCCGCCCTTGATCCTCATATTGTCGTCCTTCAAATTCTTGACCAACTCCTGCCCGTTCTCCGACCAGAAGCTCGCTTTGGGCATGGCGCACGCGAACACGCCGCGCTCGCGGCAAAAGTCGACGATGGTCAGGGCGCCGCTGTGGTCCAGCTCGTATGAGCCTCTGCCGCTTGCCTCGAGGCGCTCGACGCAGTCCAGCGTCCGGACCAAGCGCAGAAACGCGTAGTCGCTCGAGCGAAGATCGACCCTGTAGTAATCGTGGAAGTCGCTGGCGGTCGGGAAATCGAAGTCCGCGAGATCCGCCCCTCCGTCCAGCAGCGCCTGGACCGCCTCGGGCATCAGACTCGCCACGGCCACGTGCAGAGGCGTCGAGCCTCTACCGCTCGGATAGTTCGGACTGGCGCCGGCTCGAAGCAGTAATTTAACGATCTCGGCCTCGTCATTCCAGAGCAGAGCGTAGTGCAGCGGACTCATGCCCGAGGCGTCTCTCGCGTCGAGTCGCACCGGCTGTCCGATCTCCTCGCAGACGGCGAACAATAGCTTGACCGTGTCGCTGCAGTGGCGTTCCTTGCCGATCGAGTGCAGAGCCGTGACGCCAACCTCGTTGGCCAAATTCGGATCGGCGCCCGCCCGCAGCAGCAGCTCGACGCACTTGCAGGCCTCTTGATCGCCCTTCAGAGCCAGGTGCAGAGGCGTGTCGCCCTCGTTGTTCCTGGCGTTGACCCGCACCGCCTCCCCGCCAGCCTCGCAGGCCGCTGCGTTGTCCAAGACGAGCCTCAAGAACAAGAACCGCGCGGCCCGTCCGTCCTCCTTGGCACTCTTGCAGATCAGGTGCAGAGGCGTCATTCCTCGGGAGTTGGCGGCGTTCGGATCGGCGCCGAACCTTAGCAGAGCCTCGGCCAGGACTCTGCGCCAACTGTTCAGAGCCGAGTGAAGCTGTGTGTTGCCCCGGCGATCGCGAGCGTTCACCAGCGACTCTCGGCGATGAGCCACGCTGTTCTCGTGAAACATCTGCAGAAACATGGCGGCCTCGTCGTCTGCCTTCCGGCAGATCAGGTCCAGGGGCGTCCATCCCTGGGCGTTGACGGGATTCGGCACCGCGTCGTGTCTCAGCAGTGTCCGTGCGACGATCGCGTGTCCGCCGGCGACGGCCAGATGCAGCGCGGAATCTCCCGTCGACGGCACGAGGCAGTCGGGATCTTGACCGAGCTCGAGAAATTTGCGCACGACGTCGTCGCAGCCGTACTCGCAGGCCACGTGGAAATGCGTCAGGCCCGACTCGTCCGAGTAATTGACGTCGAATCTTGCGTAGATTTTGAAGAGCCAATGGGCCACGACGGCCCCGTTACACAACCTGCGTCTGGACACGAGGTGCACGGGTGTGGTGCGGCGCGCGTCGACCTCGGCCTCGTGGTCGTCGTCTCTGTAGCCGCTTCGAGCCACGAAGCTGACGAGCGTTTCTGCATAGTATCTGCAGCCGAGTTCTATGGAATCCGAGAGAAGAAAGTCGATCTCCTCCTTTCGAAAGATGTCTCGGACGTTCGGTAGTGGGCTCCTCCAGTTGCAGATCGAGTCGCACAGTCGATGGAGAAACACGCGTCTCTCTTCGACGACGTCCCAATTGACCTTTTCTCGCGAGCTCTTCAACTTTACCAATTCCTCGTCGTAAAGCCAATCCATGTCTTTTGCTCGAACACACGGCACACAGTCGCTGACGATACAGACAAAAACGTATACTTTTCGCACTCTTTTTCACGAGAATCACTTGCTGCGGTCGCGATGGGATCTTCCTTTTTCTTGTTTGCACTGCGTCGTACGTCTGCGCGTACTATTGCGACTGCTGCTGCGTGCACCGTCCAACGCTACGATGTATTGCGTATCGAGAACGAGCAGCGTCTGCGTCTGCGAAGCTACGCTGCTTGCGCCTACTAGACTGACCGATGCCAGCGCCGATGGTCGGAATTTGAAGCATTTTATATAGTTTCCTTGTGCAGACGAAAAATTTGGACATCGGCGCAAATGAGAGGCATACATACGAGGGTCGTTTTGAGGGCTATTGATCCACGCCGAAATTTTTGGGCGCGACTTATATTCTGTGCAGGGGGAGGGGTGTATTTGAATAATTATAATGATCAATCAAATTAACTGATATTAACCTGTACAATATTAATAAGTTCAATAATTTTAATAAGTCTAATTTTCAACTCGGCTGTGTGGACTTTTTATTGTCGATCATGTTTTTTTTCGCGACTCGACATCGAGTGCTCGAATACAGCTGGACTCTTTTTTTCTCTTCGATATAGTTGACAGATGACAGGAGACTTTTACGTGACTTGTTTTTGGTAAATAAAATAAAATTAAACCAGAAACACATGAAATTTAAAATCCAAGCAAATAAATGCATTTATTATCTGTACAATTTAATCATTCGAACGACACGAAAAGTCTACAGAATTTTAATAAAAATCAGCCGAAGAAGATTTCCAACGCAGCAGCTCACAGGCTCGCAGCTTCCACGCAAGAATTAAAAAACCGCTGCCAATGTATTGGCAAGTAGCTTCCTCATACTATTTTTTTAACTTAAAAATAATTTGAAAATATTAATATCATCTTTTCTAATTTGTTCACAAAACAGTTTCAATCATAAATTATTTCTGTTTGTGGA